>JARHVA010000647.1:602500-605000 GCA_037957365.1 Torreya grandis
ATATAAATTTTGTGGGTTTGGAGTAGTATTATAAATAGGATAACATTTAATTTTTTTTAAAATAAGGTAAATTTAGAATAAAACACTAGGAATAAGGTCTTCTACCAAATTGAGGTGTCTACAACTTATTTCTTTTTTTAGGCAAAGCTAAAATGATTTTTAATTTTATGGATGGCCTTAATTTATTTTGATTTCTAAAATTTCAAATTTGTATAATTGTATACTTGACTATTATGATTTCTTAACAAGATTTTGAATTGTATGCAAATAACTGAAATGCCTACTATATGATATCAAATTTTTATTTCTATAAGATTTCACATTTTACAAATAATTTAGGTTCTTGATGCATGATTCCACATTTTTATTTTTGTATTATTCTAAAATTTTCAAAAATAAAAGGTGCCTATTATATGATTTCATTTTTTTCTAGTTAAATGCTTTGACATGTTGTAAACAATTTGGGTTCCTATTGTATGATTCCATATTTTTAAAAGAGATTAAGCACCTAAAGTATGCTTCCATATTTTCCCTACTTTATGCTCTTACCTTTTACAAAACATTTAGATGCTTTTTGTGTGCTTATAATTTTTACTTGATGTATGCTTTCACATCACCTAAACAATAAAGTTTATATTGTGTTCTTATTATAAGCATAAAATATGCACCTAATTTTTCACCTGATTTTTGTAAAATCTTGGAGTGTAAAGAAATAAATATATATAAGAATAACATACACACATGATGTTTTAAAAAATATGGAACCATAAAATATGAATCTGAATTATTTAGAAAATATCAAAGCATACAAAAAAAAATTTTGGAATGATACCTTAGGAAACTAATTTTTTTTTTAAAATATGGAAGCATACAATAGTAAAAATGTCATAGCTTACAATAAACATATAATTATTTCCATACATTTCAAACTCTTCAAAAATCATAATAATTTTATAATTTTTAATATTTTGAAATGTGATAAATCAAATAAATTTTGATTCCATTTATCAACTAATAAATCATTTCATCCTTTCCTATAAAAAATAAGGAACAAGTTGTATAGACCTCAATATGGCACAAGACCCTTATTCCCAATTTATTATTATTGATTTACCTTATTTAAAAAAAATTACATTGTATTTTATTTTTGGGACCATCTCAAACTCACAAAATATCTACATTGTATATTGAGAATAAATTTTTTGGAATAAGGGTCTTATGATAAGTTGAGGTGTCTACAAATTATTTTTTATTTATTTTATAAAAAGTAGAAATGATTTGTTAGTTGATAAAATGACACAAATTTTATTTGGTTGTTCACATTTTGAATTATTATAATTGAATAATTGGTTATTATGTTTTTTTAAAAATAATTGAAAATGTATTTAAATAGTTTAAGTTCCTACTATATACTACCGTGATTTTCCTACTGTAACCTTACACATTAAAAATAAATAAAACAATAGGTGCTTAATGTATGCTTTGATATTTATCCTATTATGAACTTGCATTTTTTTCAAAAAATTAAGATGCCTCTTTTCTCTTTCCAAATTTATATTTTTTATGCTCTAACATTTTATAAATATTTTAGGTTATTATTTTATGCTTTCATATTTTTCAATAAATTCAGATGCCTAAATTATGCTTCCATGTTTTTATTTTTTCATGCTCCCACATTTTACAAATCATTCAAGTGTATATTTTATGCTTATAATTATTTATTAATTTATGCTTCCACTTTATCTAAATAATTTAGGTGTATAACATATGCTTCAAATATTTTCTTATTGTATATTTTCACATTTAAAAAAAAAATATGTTTCATGTTTTATGAATTCAATTTTTCATATTTCATGATTCAAAATTTTGTAAACATTTCAAGTTCCTATTTTATGTTTCCTCATTTTCTCTAATATATTCATTTACATTTTAAATAATTTTATTTACATGGCATTCAAAATCACAACATATGTAAACTATTTTATTTAATTATTTTTTCAAGGATCTTCATACTCTGTTCCAAAGATCCAAATGTAGTTCAATAGAACTTTCTTGAAAATTTTGTAGTTGAATCCCATGCAATTAATTTTTGTATGAGGGTTTCCATTCAACTATTTATTTTCAAAATAAATAATAGTTTATGGTTTTAATGACATTATTATAGAATTAAATTAAATAAAAACACACATTTATGATGATTTAATTATAATCATACAATGCCAATGAAAATGCCATCTACTAAATATCTAAATCTCAATGTCGAAACATTATCTAGATATGGTTAGTTTAAGGAAGTGCTACACATCATGTATACTACAAAAAAAACATCATTGTAAAATATTCAACTTATATTCAACTATTTATAAAGACAAAGAGGGATGGAGAGGTAATGTGGACACACACACATGATGAAACTAGAGTACCATATTAGTTGTTTTCCTCTATGAAATAAATGAATGAATATTATTATAGAGTTAAAATTTAAGTAACAATAGTAAAC
>JARHVA010000647.1:610000-805000 GCA_037957365.1 Torreya grandis
ATACATGCCATGTAAATGTTAGTATAGTAAACCAAAATTACTTTGCATAAAATGATCAATAAATAAACTTGATCTAAATATGTATATATGATGATATAAATCATATGATTATAAAGACATTAAAATTATCTACCACACCCTATAAAATGGCACACTACACATTTTAATATTGATCAATCAATGTTACTTCTCTCCCATAAAACCATCACTTCAGATAGAAGAACTATGATACCTCATGATTTATGACCCTCTGTTGGTGTCACTTTCCACTCTTAAAAGCTTACTGATTTATAAAAAATATCTATACATCAAAATTTGTGACATGAATGATGAATATATTTATGGGTATTCACATTCCATGTGATCATTATATACCATGATGCAATAGAGCATAATCAACATATACTTAAATACAATAATTCACATAAATTATCACACAAAGACCAATCAAGTGACTCTATTATGTTGTGTATGACATATCTCCCTTATTCTATTTGATTCTGAAAAATGTTTTCTCAACATTATTGGTGTTATAACCTCACCTTCAAAATGCATAATCATTGATGATTTATTGTGATCCATGTAATCTCTTCCCCTATCAAGTGAGAGGTGATAAGTCCATACAACTAAAAAATCAATCAAAAAACTATATATAAACCTCATCAATTATATCAAATAACAAAATACCAAAATTAAACATAAAACATGAAATTAAAGATAAATTTATACTATATTAAAACCATATCTTTGAGATAGGAGCTCACTCAATATGGGTGTGTCATTGGCTTTGTCATCATGGGATAAAACATAAGGATTTGTAAACCTTGAAGTGAAACATAGTTATTTATGAAATCACAAGAAACAAAAACTAGTGTTGCATCCATGGTTTAAAAACATATTTTAAACCTTAGATAAAATTTAGGGTATCACATCCCACCTAAAATTCACCCACTATACATCACACCACCTTTTTTTTAATCAATTTATTAAATTGTTGTCATTTAACTCATACCTAAAGACCTCAAATAAAAAAATACCACTCTTATGGATCTAAAACATTAAAACCCCTATAAAATTTCTATTGTAGACACTATTTTTGAATTACATAGCATCTCATTCTTGTACACTTGGAAACTAAAAAAGTTGGTTGTTCCTCTTAGTTATAGACCTTTCATGCTACTGAAAGGCTCATATCTATTATCTATATATGATTATTAATTATCTCTTAGTTTGAATAATGTTATTATGATTACTCATACCTTTTCTCATACTCAAAATTTTATAAACCTATGTATCTTCTATCTTTACAAGTTTTGGACTTGTGCCTATTTTCTAGCTTCCTAGACATTTGCATCCCAGTTAGATACCTACATTAGCACTAGTGTCCTATTCAAATGAAAGTGTCTAGTGATTTAAGGTTATCAAATTTATAAATGAAATATATCCCTATGGCTTTTATAAGTGAATTAATGTGATATATTCTATAAAATTATTGGTATATATGCATGGTCAATCCTCATTCATTCTTCACCTAGCATAGACCTATCAACTTCTTACCTCTCAAAAGGAAATTCAAATGAGCAAATGTTCCCTATTTTCTCATAATTTTATATCAGTTATAAGGATAACACATCAATAGGTCTAAATTGTTGAAGGAGTGTAATATCACTTTTTGGATAAATATGAACAATTCTAGATTTGTTATGAAACCCTTATTTTATTTTATTTTAATTCAAATCTATAATTTTACCCAATAATAAATAATAACACAAAGCAAACTGATAATCTAAAACTAAGTTTAATCTTATGATATACTAGAAAAGTGCAACATCATAATAAAGTCATATAATAATTAGTTATGAATATTTTTATCAATCCTAACCTAATAAAACCTAAAAATGTATAAAGGTGGAATTTTTTTATTGAAACCCTTATTAAATAAACCTTAGAATAGTATGACAACCTGTTGTGTCTAGATATGATGAATCTAGGATATATATAGTCAAAACCAAAAATAATGTTAGTATCTAGATGTGATGATAATTAAAGAAGATGCCTAAATTATATGGTTGTATAGTCAACAAAATTAGCATCTAGTATAATGCTAGAAACAATCAATTTCAAAAAGGATGGTGTCTAGCCAGTAGGGGTGATGTCAATGGTGAAGGGCCTACACATCTATTAAATAGTAATCTAAAGTGTCACACCATAGACCAAGAATGATGCCAAGGGTGATAAACCACAATAAGTGTGATTCCATAGTCAAATAGTTAGGTGTAATAGTATTAATTGCTTAGAAGTGTGATGCCAAACTATCAATGACTAATTTCCATAGAAATATGAAACCCTAGATGCCCTCAACAGTAAATACACGCTCTAAATTGAATTGGATGAACCATGGACTTTTATGTATTGATGTGACTTCTATATGATGTCACCATGAAAATATAGGAGGGTTTTTGTCCTCAAATCCATTCACCAAGAAGTTTTTCATCCTCTAATGGAAAGATGAAACTACAAGCTTTTCCTCTAGAAAAAGGGTGTTAGATTTTGTTTGGGTGTTTTAATAATCATATAGTTTCACAAAATTATTTTATTATTGACTTTTCTATTTTAACCTAAAAGAAATTAATATTTATTTTAATTGAATACACCTTTTTCTAACTTATGAATATTAATTACTTTTTGGCCATGTATTACTTTTGACCCCATTCAATAATAATAAATTAATTGTCTTTTTACAAAGATATAATTTGAAGTACCCTTTTTTGAAAACTAAATAAATTATTATATTATTTCCATTTTAAACCCCCCTCCTTAACCTATAGGAAATAAAGATAGGTTATTGGTCCTATGATTTCATTAATTTAAGAAAGAGGAAAATACAATCCACCCTTCCTATGATTAATTTCCCATAAGTAATTACAAACTTAGATGCTCAAGAATTTATCCATCCTCCCAAGTATCATCCTTAGTTGGTAGATCCTTACAACACACTAGATACTATGTGATAGTTTTTTTCCTTAGTTTATTTACTCTAATATCCAATATAAATTCAAGAAACAATATGAGTTTGTATTATTTTTATAAGGGAGGAAACTCAATGAAAGGAATGAAATGCTACCCAAATGCCTTTTTTAGGCATGATACATGTAAAACATTATGTATTATGTTATGCTCTAGAAGGTCAAGTTCGTAGGCAACCTCCCTAATCTATATGATGACTCTGTATGGCCTATAAAAATGGGGTTTTATCTTATTAAATATTTATTATTGATATAATACTATCTATTTGGATTCAAAATTAATAAAATCATGTCTCACACCTCAAAACGTTTTTGTGTATGGTGTTAATCTCTATATAATTTCTGCTAGTTTTGAAAATGTTGGAGGTTTTTTAAAAGCATACCCAATATGTCTTGGATTTCAGAAACCAAGTCTTGTTACCTTGACAATATACTATCAATAATAACCAAATAAATAAGGAAAATATAATCATACCCATATAGATATTTTAAATGTGACATATGAATGGACACATGGTAAGTGGTAGCTTATGTGTGGTGTCAATTATGTCCCTCCCATATGAAAGAGTTCCTAGAAAAATAAACTAAGGAATTGATAGTCCCTATCACTCACAATGTTATTAGGTAGCCCATGAAGTTTTAAAACTTCCTTAAAAAAGAGATATGCCACTAGCTTTAACCTTCCCTCTTCACTTGGACCCTTTAGGACAACAATAACAAGTTATATATTTGCAAACTCAACTATAATACATTCCTTAAAAATAGTTGAAATTATTATCCAAGATCAAATGATGGATGAATAATCAACATATTGACAAGATAATACATATTTCAATGTGGAAACCTCACATATCTTTCCAAACTTGTCAATTATAGGGGAAATACACCCCCTATCCACTAATATGAATGCAATTGAAATAATGGGGTGGATGCTAATAGTGATGAAAAAATCATTAATGATGGTGATTTGGCTCATGGATATCATGAATATACTTCCTTTATAATTTGGAATAAGTAACACATCATCCTACATTCCCTCCTTTCCTTTTTGGATATCCCTTACATAAATATCCATGTGAGCTACCCCTTGATATATTTGTATTATGCTCATAAATTAATCAATAAGAATGATGTATCCTAAACCATGTTCCAACTCGTGATGGCATTCTTCACCCAATTGAGAACTCAAAAATGTAAACTTAAACACCATGCATAGTTGAACCAAATTAAAATACTCAAGAGAGTTACCATGATGTAATGGACTCTTTGTCTTCCAAATATTTGTTGTTTCAGGATACCCAAAAGGTTCTCTATGTTTCCCACTTATTACCAATGCCTTCAAATTTTTATTTTTCATCTTAAATCTAGACAGTGGAAAGCCTCTATTATTATGAAAAATGAGATCATTTTCAAGCACAAACTTGTAAATCTTCACCATTTCATTTAATATGTGGACAATGATTGTATCCTCAATATTTTCTAAATACAAAGTATCTATCTTATGGATATGTTTGACTAATGGCAATAGTCCATGATTGAAACTCCTAGGACTCAGTGAAATAAAATTGGTGCAATGATTGTAATACTAAAAACGTTTAAAAAAAAATATTAGTGTTAGTGAAAAAAGAGATGAAAATAACCAAATAATATTGGAAATAATTAATTAACATCAAAAAAATGAATATCATGTAATGGAAGCTTTTGTCTATTTATAAATGTTGTCTATTGACAATGGGAAATCATGATTATTTTGGCCTTGAAGCTAAAATTTTAGAGCATAATTGTCCCCATCATGTAATCTTTTTCCTTCAGAGGTAGAGGATAATCAATCACTTTTATTATTTTCTTCCAAAATATCCTTAAGGGTATTAGATATTTTTCCCATGATGTTCTAAACAAGTGGCCTCTTTCACACATCAAAAAAATCATCATACTTTCCAATCTACAAGTATCTAAGGAGAGTACTATTATTCTAAAACATGAACTTAGAAAAAACAACATACCATGGTTATAGCATTGTATTTTCCCATTCAATTTTGGGGTTATGGTGTTTGGAAACCATCTTTTATTGGTAGACAAAGCCTCACCAATGTCTATAGATGGAGACCGTGTTATTTCTATTTTCTACACCCCTCCTAAATTTTCAAATATATACTTACTACCATAGTGATGACTCTATAATAAATCCTAAAACTATGTCAAAGACCCTGTTAATTAATGATATTTGTATATTCATATTTGATTATGGAATTATAATGATTAGTTGATGATTTTATTTATGTTTCAGTAGTTTCAAAAAGCATTGTGTATAAGTGAATAAAATATGCATATATGATTCAACCTATTTGACAATTGTAGTAGACTTACTTTTCTCAGTTCTTATTCATTTTCATGATATATTTGAAGTGGTATTGTAATTTGGTTTCAAAATGGATGGTTCATTTTAAATTTTGTGGTTCAGAGGTACTCAGTTGATTAATTCATTCTTGTATTAGTTTATTCATGAAAGTTTAACTGGTATTCAAGATTTGAATTGATCATTTCAGTTGGTTTATATGCTACTTTATTTAAGCAAAATAGATGATGATATTATGGTTGAGATATTTGAATATGATGTATTCCTTTGGATTAGATGGTTTTATCACACTCTTTCATCATCCTTCAAGTCATTTTTTTTTCTTACTTGATTGCCTAAATGCATAGTCATTTCATTGGTATTCTAAGTTAATTATTTAAGATTCAAAGAATATTCAAAATTGATGATCATTGTGATCAGTAGAAATATTTGGTTGATAAGAGGTTAGTGATATATAGTATTTTGGAGAACATGATTATCATTTTTTGGATCATTTTTTTACTTTCAATTGATTAAAGTTTAATGAAACATGCTAAGGGGATTTATGCCTATCATATTTTTTATTTTCTAAGGTCATGATGTTTAGCACATAATATTAAGGGTTGAATTTATTTCATCATGACTTGTATAAGGGGCATGTATATTTTTGAAGGATTTTTTTAAGGACTTAGGTTAATCAGTGATTTTGGTAATAAACAATCCTAAATCTCTAATGTAGCATGGCTACTGGCTGAGTTGGTACCTAATGGGCTTGGACCCATCAAAGCTTGGTTGATCTAGCATATGCATTAAATATTTGGTAATGTATCTTGATGCTTTAGGATTATGATGGATTTGGTGGCATGTTGGCATTGATTATCAACTGACCACCTCAAATTATGGTAATTGGTGAAGGTTTTGACAGGAAGGATAGTATGTTGCTAAGTCTGGTAGGCCATCAAAATGTTTGGAGGGATCATAAAGTACATAATTGGTAACTATCAACCAATGGGAAATGAACACATAATTCAAGCAGTTATGACTTGGAGGGTGGTAAATAAAAAATTTGTTTTCTTCATTCATTGTGTCATTTTGCAAGATTTGAGTGGAAGCAAAGTTCTGGTGTGACATCATTTGAGTTGCATAGAGAATTTGAGTGTGAATTAAGAAGAAAAGTTTTGTATATGAAGCCATATATGTGTGTTTCATTTTCTTGTGGAAGCATGGATTTCATGAAAACAAAAAAAAACGAAAATTCAGCTTGGAATCTAGATTTTTTGTGGGATTTTATAAGTTTGAAGGAATTTGAAAAAAATTGGTGTGAAAATATGTGGTTGAATTTTGTCTGCAAGGTGACAAGTTTGTATAATCATTGGATAGTTGAGAGTCTACATAGAATGGTTATTTTTAGACTCAGATGGGTTTTCATTTAAAGTTATCTTTTGGTCTTAGGTTCTTATCATGGGTATTTTGCATTCATTTTTTGGAGGAAATTATATCTTTCAATTTGATTTTTATAACTCCGGATAATCCCTGCATGTGCATGAATCTACAAAAATTAGCATGAACACATTTTTAATTTCAATTTTCATGAGAAATTTCTAGTCATGTTTTAAAGGTCATCTGTATCAGGCTTGTCTTAAAATATGGAGTTATCATGCACATGGTTTAGATTTAGTTTCATATCATGATGTTATGTGAAAACTCCTCTCAGTTTATAGCCATTTTTGTTTTGCTTGTTGAGTAGAATGGATGTTTGTGTTTTTAGTATGAAATTCAATTGCAGTGATGTAAAATGGCTTATTATTTTGATAGTTATTTTCATATTCAGAAGTTTTGTTTCTCAATCTAGATAAATTATTAAGTTGCAAGGGTTTTTCCAAAGTGGTTGTGAATTTGGTTTTGAAATCAAGCAGGTTGTGGTGATATAATGATATATAATGTTTTCAATTATATGTGTTGAGTTTTGATCAGTTACATGATTTTTTTTAGAAATTTGGTTTATACAAATGATAATCAAGAAATATTTTATGATTTTTAACAAGTTGTGGTATTTTGAGATTTAAGATGATTTTGATGTAAGAATATTTCAAATGATCATGAAATTTGTAGTATATTGAGAAGGCTATAATGAGACAAAAATGGCAAAATACAATTTTTGTGTTTAATATACAAATATAGATTCTAGTTAAGGTATAAAAACATATCTCGCATAGGTTGGACTATTCAAATCAGTGTATTATATGATTAGTTTGCAGGTTTCAAAAAAAATGAATATGGATAAGTATACATAGGTGCTCAAATGGTTTAAATTGAAATTAAATTTTCTCATGTTTAAATCAATAAAGCTAATATTATTAAGATTCAAATGTAGTGATGAAATATATTTTTAATTTATATTGCAAATATAATCATGGTCTCAGGGTTTTAAAATTTGGCACTTCTTTCATATGGTTTCTTCTTTCAGTATGTCTGGGTGACAAAAACTAGCTAAAAATAGTAATGAAGGATGGGGATAGATTTTAGTCAGAGCTGGTTAGTCAAGTCATAGTAGAAGTTTTAATAGGGTTGGTTTTGTGCTAGACATTTTAGGTCTAGATTTCCTAGGAGCATAAGGATGTCTATTCATTTTGATGTATCTGACCCCAATTTTGGGAATATTCTAAACACTTTTCCTATCAAAAGAGGCTATGGTAGTTATAAAGGCTATAAAGGTCATAGGGGTTTTTGAGGTCAAATATTTAGATCCCATTCTCAATCCCAAAGTAGTTCTTCTCATTTCCTTGAGTATCATCATGAGAATTATCCTTACGTTCATTATAGCCCCCTATTTTTAGAGGAGAACCATTTGATCAACCACTTCTAGGTAATCAACTTCCTAATAATCAACCTAAAAACTAGCTTGACAAATAAGTAGTCTATGACAAAAACCTTAGGAAAATGGTCAATCTTTTAGACACACCTGCCCCATATGATACAAATCTTGGTGGAAAATGTAAAAATTTAAGTCTATTGGGAGCACATAGTGAGCCTATTTTTAGGCCTGAGAGGTTGAATTGGGGAGGCCAAAGATATATTAACAAAAGGAAAACCATAGATGTTCTAGATTAGGCTATTGAAAAGAGTTCTACCATGAAAAACACTGAACCTAAAGCATCTAGTGAACTTAAGAGGATTAAGAGGGTTAAGTTAGAGGTTGATGATGACACATATGATACAGGGACCAGACTAGTACATTTTCCTACTATTGATATGGAATATAATGTTTATCTTAATCAATAAGACAAACCAATAATTGAGGTTTTATTTGACTCAGATGATTATTGGTCATCCAAGGGATAATTTTTTATTTAAGTACTAAACTTTTCATATAGTTTGATATTTCACTATGATACTTCCATTTTGATAATTTTGAGAAGTTTGGTCTATATGGTAATATATGGTTAAGTTTAATTTAAATGTATTATGGTTTAAACATAAGTAATATTTATCAATTTTTGATTTATTATTTTATGATTATTATGTATCATACTATATCATTAATTAATTTGGGTCCCCACCCATTAAGATTAGTGCCTAGTCTATTTTATTAAATATCCTGATCAAATTATGACTTTAAAGTCTTAACTAATTTATCCTCACATTATTTAGTTAATTAATTGACTTTGTTAAAAATCAATTAGTTAACATTAACTTGTAACTAACTAAAGTCAGTTATAAATTATTTCATAATTGAAGATGAGGATATTAAAGGAGATTAAGAATTCATTTGAAGATAGAAGCTCAATAGGTATTGAAGACTAGAGTATTTTATAAATTCAATCATTTGTCTCTTCTTTCTATGTAATTTCTCTGAGATGGTACAACTTTTATAGATAGTCCCAATGGTAGTTTATCTAATGGTTGAGTAATCACTTATGCAACATAGGTATGTTTAGTTATATTTTTCATCTATTACTTATTATCTAGAGTTTGCTATAATATTTTTGTATGACTATTATTTATAGTCTTACGCATAGAATTCAAGTATTCAACTTGAAAATGATGATAAATTTACCTTTTCATGACACTTTATTGATCTATTCAATTAATGAGTTGTCCTTTCAAGTTTTGTAATGAAAGATTGTTAGATTTATCATTTAAAATTTATCCTTTATGCTAAGATGACTCTCATTTTGAGACTCATAACTCTTTTGTAAATAATTAACTCTATATTTTATATAATAGACTTTCAATTTTATTTTAGATCTTTTCTCTTGTTAGATACTATTAATTTATTGTCATGTTTTAAATAGTTTAAGTTGTTTTCTTAAGATCTATTTTTACTTTATAAACTAGTAGTAGTTTTTTAGTTTAGTTCTTTATTTAAATATGTTCTGGTTTTACTTTGTTATTAGTTTTCTTATCTATCTTTTTCTTAATCAGGTTTATAGTTTATTTTTCCTTTTAGTTAAATTAGTGTTAATTATCTTTAGTTTCTCTAATTTTCATTATTCTTATAGACTATTTTAGTTTCTTTTTTTTATCTTAATTTTAGGTCTTTCTTTAGTTAACTATTTTATTTTTCTTAAGTTTTAATATTACCATAATTATTTATTATTAGAATAGTTTAGATTTTACAAGGTTTTAGATCTTCGTTTATTATTATTTTAGTTTTATTTTGTTGTTATATTTTCCTTTTCTTTAGATTTTTTTATTTAGTTTATTTTCTTAGTTTAGTTTGTTTTTGTTTAACTTATTTTATACTTTTTGTTTGTTTGTTTGTTTATTGTTTCTTCCTTAGATCTTTCTCTCTTTTCATTTAATCTTTAAACCATTGATAGATAATGAAGTTTATTTGAATACATATATTTTTAAAATCAAATTTATGTTCTTCAAGAGATTTTCTAATTAATAGGTTTTCTCTATCGAATAGAATAGATTACATATTTTTATTTTTAATTGATTCTTATTTTTAGAAAAGTTTTTTTATTGTGATAATAGAATATTTCACAAAATTTATAATAAAAACCCCCTCACATCTTTAGGATCTTAAATGAACCTATAGAACTCCTATGATTAGACTGGTATGATTCCAACTTGACCTTGATGATAGGTGAAAGAGTTGATTCATTGATGGAATAATTTCCATCATCAATAAATTTGGTGAATCTGTTGGAGAACTCTTTTAGAATCTATTTTCTTTGATAATAGTTTTTGGAGGTGAATAGCTTCCTATTATTTAACCTTTTATTAATGCAAGAGAAGATCAAGTTGATATTTTTTTTAGTTTGATGCATTTTGCTTGGTATAATCATCCTAAAGATCTTCTTCAAGTTATTGAAGTTATCAACAAAGAATTAGAAACTACTAAGTTTGAAATTAATTGGTATTTTAATTTGACACATGAAACTCAACAATATATAATCAATTTAAATAGAAGAATTAGAAAAAATAGAGTTGAAGTGTTAGCTGCTAATCCTAATCGTAAAATTTGTTATCTTTTTGGCTCTTTTCCTTTTGATGATTTTGTTGAGCCTATTGTAACTCTTTTGTCTAATCAGCATTTAAGTCAAGAAAATTAGATACAAAATAATCATCCCTCTCAAATAGAATCTGTTGACAGTTATAATGGTAGATTGGATTGTCAAAAATCCACCACCTAGGAATTAATTAGATGGAAATCAACCAGAGGGAGAAGAATTAATACTAGAATAGAGATTAGAGGATCTCCTTCATGGATTATAAAATAATAGAGAAATATAAGAACTCATAGAAGTTGAGGATGAAGAAGAATTTTAAAAATAATGTCAGATAGCTATAGCTCCTTGTAATTTTACAAATCTAATCAATGTTAAAAATTGTCTAGGTAAGCTACCTTCTCTTAAAGGATTAAATATACCAATTTTTTTTTCTAGAGAATATTGGGAAGATCACTTAGAAACCTTTAAACTAGGTTGTGCCACTCTTGGAATAACTAATGAGAATATTTGTTTAAGGGTTTTTATATAAACATTAAAAGAAAATGTTTATCAAGCATTTGTTAGTCTGCTTGCAAAAATGATTGATAGTTAAAATGATGTAGAGAAATAGTTAGAGTTGTCCTTTAGTAAAGATAAGGAAGATTTAAATTTATTTAATGATTTTTAAAATATTTTATTAGATATAGGAAAAAACATGTACCATTTTGTCTCTAGATTCACCAAGTTACGTCAAATTTTTCTAGGTGATCTTAGACCTACAAAAAAATGATCTAGATTGTATTTTTGTAATGTTGTACCCTTACAATACAAAATGGCATTAGAAAATAAAGATATAGTTAAATATAATCAAACCATTAAGTTATGCATTGATTATGAAAAGAAGCTAAAACATATAGGTTTTAAAGATAGATCTACCATAGGTTTAAATTCAGATAATGCTAAAATATTGAAAGCAATTCAAAGTTTAAGCAATGAGCTAGTCAATGTTCAGAGAGAGCTTAATGATAAGCCCAATTATTCACATAAAAATTTAAAAGATGATAATACCAATTATTATTATAATGTATGTGAGCTTGATCATAATCCTAAAACATGTCAAGATGTTATTAAGTTTAAAAAATATTTGTTACATGGAAAAGATAAGATAACTGAGGATACAACATATAATGTAAATTATCTTGATGATTCTTTAAAAAAAGAAAAAATCTATGTTATAAATACCAAGAATAAGGATTATGAAGTTCCTAACAATAATAAATCAACAAATGATAAACCTCATTCAGATGATAAAGGTAAAACAACTCATAATGATAATGATAAAAATGATAAAAATATTCCTTTTACAACTATATATAATAACATAGTATCAACATTATAAATCTAAAAAGTTTATACAAACAGATGCTAAGACTTACAATATAATTGATGATTTGTCAACCATTAAAGCTAGATTTTATTTATTTTAAGCTGTTAGTCTTCTTGGAACATTAGATAAGATTATGAGGTAGTTAAAAATCTAAGAGCTGATGTAAGTCTATAAGAGGAAAATAATTTTGAACATATCTATGCGCAATAGTTTGATCCCCCTACTGATTATATACCTCCTTTCTATGTCACCATTAAGATTGGTAATAAAAATAATTTATAATTATATTTTAGATATTGGTGCCTCAAATAATATCATGCTTAAATATATTACTGATCAATTGGGTATTTCTTATGAATCCTATAACAAAAAACTTACTAGTTTTGATGCTAGATAAACTAAAAGTTGTGGTAAGTTCCATGACATAGTTATCAAGATTGCATAGGATGAACGTATTAGATGTATGACCAATATTTAGGTCTTAGATATTATTAGTAATTATGCAATGTTATTAGGAAGAGATTGGTCAAAAGACATTGGGATGTTTGTTGGTAAAGATGTGACTTGGGTTTTAGTTAATAATGAGATTATGTTTATTAAAAGAGAGGATTTTTATGGTACTCCAATTGAATTTCTTTATTCTTCTAGTATTTCCTATATAGAAACATGTATTGGGACTTATGAATTGTTAAATTTTGATGAACCAGAAAACCAACATGAATAAGTATTTAAAAGAAATATTTTATGGTCTCTTTACTTTGATGGAGCCTATTCTCAACAAGGTGGTGGTGTTTGTATTTTTCTCATACCTCCCATTCGTAAGATATTTCTTTATGCCTACAAATTGTCTTTTGAGAACACTAATAACACAAAAAAATTTAAAGCATTATGTTTAGGATTAGAGAAAGCTATAGAATTGAATGTTAAACATTTAGAAGTTTTTAGAGGCTTAGAATTAATAGTTAAATAGATTAAAAAAATCTATAAAACTAATCAAAAACATTTGTATCATTACACTTAGAAGGTTTTAGCATTGATTGAAAAATTTTAAGCCTTTAATATCACTCATGTTCTCTAAGAATTTAATGTAAGAGTCGATAAACTTGTAGTGTATGGTTCTAAGCCTACTCTAAGTAAAGTTAAACCCACTATTGATTTTCCCTTAATTAAAATTTTTCATCCCAAGATTCTTAATTTAAAGGATAATTGAATAGTTTTATATTATGATGAACATATAGATTCATTTCTCAAAGGGAATTACTTTGATCATGATGATTTTGTACTTAATTATGGAGATTATTTATAGCTAATCTCTAACGAATTGAATGTTGATTTAGTAAGTTTAGAATCTATGTTTTCACCTAATGACCAGCTAAAAATAACTAAAGATGAGGAGTTATCAATAAAGATCATAGGTGAAACCATTCCCATAAATTTAGGCACTGAAGATGATCCTAAGTATGTCTATTTAGGGATCTATGTAAAAGTTAATGAAAAGTTAAATTCATTAATTTTTTTAAAGAGTTTATTGATATATTGGCATGGTCTGACAAGGATCTTAGAGGTTATGATACAAATATATATTTTTTTAATGTAGAGTCTTCTAGGCAAATATTATCCCTAGTGGTGTAAGGTCAAAAAAATTCCATCATAATAAATCATATGAAAATTTTCAATCAAACATGTTGGATACAAACATTTTTGTAACTGAAATGCCCAAACCAGTGGTGAATAGTATCCCTAGCCATGTAATGTGTATTTGCCTCATCATATTGAACATAAATTTTAAGCCACATGTTAACCCCCATTATATTAAACACTAAGTTATTATCCCATTATATTGTGGATTTTTTACATGAATAATCCATCATAGTTTAGTATGGAAACAAGGCTAGAGAGTGGTCATCCTAAGGAATAAATCCTGAGAACTCTGACTTTTACAATCATCTTACTCACCACTAGGATATCATCATTGGGTTACACACATAATGTCACTTACCTTCTATTGGTGGATGATTAATAACATGATGGTTTGCACATCCTCATAGAATGTTTTGATGGTGTAAGAGTTAGGGTCTTCCTTGTTCTCCTAGTGCTTAAAATTTTCAACCCATTCGTTAAGAAACTCATAGATATTATGGGTGCTCAACCATCTAATAATGAAATCTACTTTATACATGATATAAAAGTATAAGAGATTGAAATATTTATTGAAGTTAATTTTAGATATGTCTATGATCTTGAATCCCATGGTTGTGGATTACACAATGTCCTTAATACACATAAAGGGGCATAACCAGTCATAAAATAGATCACTTTATTGGAAAATATCTATCTTGGTAGTAGTATTTTGAAACCTTGAGGATATAATGGTTATGATATCATAATAAAAATACACATCATCATATTCTATCTCATAATTATTGTTAGGCTTCTATATATCTTTAATTGTCTTGAAGATTTCATTATAATGCTTAAATATTGTAATGTGTAATAATGTAGTATCTAAAAATTATCTCTTTAGTTTGGGATTTGAAATTGAGGTGGCCATTTATGAATTTATTCTCTTATGTGTATGGATTTAGTAAGGATTCTTTTTAACACAATCCATGGTAGAGGGTTCTAAATAATTTGAATCCATAGATGATATATAATGTTGAGCCTAATTTGGATGTGACTTTATAGGGTTATGTGATATTTTCTACGTTAATGTATTGAGAGGATCATGTCATGTGAATTAAAATTTTTTGGGCCTAGATATTATTTTTGTGAACATGCCTTAATTAGATTGGATGGTGGTAATGGTACCTATCTAGGTGTCAAATCATGAACTGTCCAAAGTTAGGTGATAAATGGAAAGAGTTGTGTGGGAACAAACATTAATTTATCCCTCATGAGATCTAATAATTGTCTATGTATACCACACATCACTTTTACATTCATAAGATCAATGAGTACCATAATTACTTGGTGCAGGAGGGCACTCACCCAAGTTAATGATTCTACATGTGTATATTGCTCACCTAAATATACATATTATATATTTAGTTATATTATTAGATTTGGAGACTATAATTGTTACCATTATATGAATCATCAGGTTGATTTAGGGTTTTTTTGGATATTAGGTGTATAGACATAAACATGGCACTCTTCCATTAGATAAAATCTCTTAGGGATTTTATAACTCTAATAGCTCTATGTATACAGGTGTACATAGTGCTCTTACATTAGATTGTGCCTCTAAAGGATATAATAAATGTAATACCTCTAGGTGTATGGGTAAATGTGGTGTTCTTCCATTAGATTAGTCCTATTGGGGATCTAATATCTATGACACATCTAGGTGTATAATTAAATGTGATGATTTTCCACTAGATCAGGCCTCTAAAGGTTTCAATATATTTGGCACCTCTAAGTGCATGGGAACACATGGCACTCTTTATTTGGATTGAACCTCCTGGGGATCTGACAAATATGACACCTCTAGGTGTATGGGTATATTTGATACTCTTCCATTTCATCGGGCCTCCCAAGGATATAATATCTTTAACAATGCTTAGTGTATAGGTACATGTAGTGATCTTCCTTTGGATCTATCTTTTAAGGGATTTAATAGCTCTATTAGTTTTAAGTGTCTAATTACATGTGGTTATCTTCCATTTTATAATATTTTTCTAGGATCTGATAACTCTAACACTTATATGACCTAAATATATATAAAAATACCAAGTTTTTTTAAAAAGAGCCTCCTAAGCAATGGTATTCTTACCTCTCATAAAAATAAGATTTGGAGGTTTTTATCTAGATTTAAGAAATGAGACTTCAAGAGATGTCTATTTTAGATATTTATTATAGGGAATAGATAATTCATAATAAATATAAGTTTGGAAAACATTTTAAAAACATAATGTGATAAATACTTATAAAATAAATAGCCACATAATATATTCAACATAAACAAATGGTATATTATCAAAATAATAAAAAAATCAAGAAATGGTAATCTATCAAGTGCTTGAGACTTGAAAAGGATGAGGATCAAAGTTGGATTGAAATAAGGAAAATAATTTTTCAAGGTTTTGTGTTTCATATATCCCCTTTTCTTCTTTTAAAAGTGATGTGTTTTTCATAATAGTATGCTATGTATGAAGCCCATCACCAGGACAAGGAGATTGAACCAATGTGGATAAGTCAACAAGAAATCTAGTGCATATGAAGGAGGGGAACTAAAGGAGTGCACAAGTTTATAATTTCCACCAATGATGATTAAAAGTGTCTCATGAGGATCCACATAGAAATGGCTTACATACAAGTGTAAATCTAGACAAAGTAGTTGTTTTAGGTGCAACTTCATTATCATATGTATTTCACAAGGAAAGAAAGAAATATATGGATTAGTTTTCAAGGGATCGATCAATGGTTTAGTGTGGTAGGATTTTGATCCCTAAAATTGGCTAATTATAAAATAAAATGTCTATAAGTGTGCAATAATAGAAGGAATGTAATCACCAATAACTAAGGAATGGTGCATGAAATTTTAACCAATAATATGCATGTGTTCCCAAAATAGAGTGTCAACATGACATGTAAAATACATCTAAAACCATGTCATCATTTTTTAAGTTAACAAAAATTTGGGATCCATACAAATAACCATGTGGACCTAAGAATTGTAGTGGGAATTATTGGGGATGATGGTGGAAGTAAGGCCTGATAGAATATCTAGATGAAATAGGTGTGAAGTAATAGTGGAAGATGGAAGTATATTTGAATGAGAAAAATAATGCCTTTCACACTACTAGGTCAATGTAACAAGGTAATAACTATAAAATGGTTATAGTTATTAACAAGAAAGGCTTTGAGGAGCCTATAAAAAGTAGAGGTCAAATAAGAGAAGTTTGTTTTTATTTTAAGTTTTTTAAATTTTAGGAAGACTCTTTTGGATCTTGGTTTGTGATTTTATTGATGAAATCAAAATAAGGCTAGTTAGTAATAAGTCACAGACAGTCAAATTGCATAGATTAAGTTTTGTGTCATTTTCTTAGATAAGATTCAATATTTAGACTAAAAGTAATAGCAAAGTAAACAAGAGACACATTATAAAACATATATGGCCATGTATTTTTTATAAATTAATTGATAAATCCATACAATTAACTACTTAATGACTATCTGAGTCCTTTATGGTGTTATTACTTTACCATGTTTGAATAGTAGACTAGGCCATGCCTTAATTATTATCTATGAGATTGATAATACAGAATTATTTAGGATCCAATGCTTAGTATAATAAGAGAGCATCATGAATGTGTATAATAGCATTTGAACTAAATCCCAAACCCACTCATCATCACACACAACTAATCCTAACCTATCCCATTTCCCCTCTCTAAACTTCAAGTGATCACACAATGCTCACTTACATGATATGCTAGTATAGGGGGTAATTTTATAAATTTTGAGTAATGCAGGTGACTAGATACACTTGAGACTTCCAAAAATATATGAATAACAAATTACATGAAAAATATCTCTATGCATAAAAAAAATAGAGGAGAAAGAACATAAGAAAGAGTTAATTACAAACCACACAGAGAAGAAGTGAGGATCACAAACACACACAAAATTAAAATAAATGCCTATTTCAAAATAATTATCCAATTAAAAATCCATATTTTAAACATTAAAATAATTAGGATTGTAAAAAATTATGGTGTGTACATGATACACCACTTTTCTATGAATTTGTGTGTGTATATTAAAGTAAAAATAAAATGAAAAAGTGGTATCTAAATACTACCCAAAGGATGGAAGATAAACTCTATATTTATTTACTCGAGGCACCCATACTCTATTACAAAAAACATGAATGCACTTATAATTATATGGGAATGCTAATAAGTAGATCAATGTCTTGGTAAATTAATAATCAATATAAATTAAATAAATGAAATTAAGGATAAATAAAGGAATGAATAATTCTAATGGTATGTGAACCATGTTGTCATTATTAAAAAATTAGAATTACAACTAGATATTGAAACTAAAATTGGAAATTGGGATTCAACTGATCAGAGGGAAATATTTACTTCTTGATCAAACAAGTATACATTTGGAAACTCTCTAGTGACTCTTGGTATAACCATATATCTATAACTGGTGATATTATGTTTCATGATTCCCCCTTTTGAGGAGAGGTATGGTATTAAAAATCACTCATCACAAAAAAGGATTAAAATTACCATGTGCAACATAAAAATTAATAATATTTGTTTTAGTCATTGAAAGTACATCTGTAACATTTTCATGTAACTATATAAATATATGTTCATGTAAGGATCAAGATAGGAATATGTAACCCGTGTGATGGTGTAATAGGATAAATGAGGGAAAAGTGATATGAAACAATATTACCTTGTAAATATGGATAAGTTCGATGCCCCATTATAATAGTATGCCAAAATATGGACATGGTATCAAAATAAGTGTATAAGATGTGATAATAATAATTTGACTATGTGTATGAAGGAAATTAAGTGAAGGCACATCCTAATATAAATAATGTAGGATCAATAGGAACTTGGGCATAATAAAATTCATATAAGTAATGTAATATTAATGATTCCAATGGAAAAAATGTGGTATGATTCCACCCAATGAATAATTCCATCATGATGGACATCAATGTGTTTGTAATAAAGAGGTAATATAACCAATGGAATAATATGTAGTCCCTAATAGAATAATATATTAACTAGTAAAATCATGAGAAATATGTGTTTATGATTCCATAAATGGAAATGTATATACAATAAACTAGGGGAATGTGGTTATGAGGCCCCCAGTGGAAATTTCTATATAGTAAAGTCTAAGAATGTGTGGTTTTAATGCCCTAATGGAAATGTATATATAGCAAAGTCTAGTAGTGTCATTTTAAGATGCTTCCAATGGAAATGTATATATATATATATATATATATATATATATATATATATATATATATATATATATATATATATATATATATATATATAATAAAGTTTGGGTGTGAAGCCCCCCATGGAAATGTATATACATAAAGTTTAACAGAGTAAATAATGATGCATGTGAAAAATTAACGTAAGTGCATGATATTCATTAGATTCTCCAAAGAGTTTCCTTACAAATTAGATAGGTGAAATCCCTATTATACCAAGTTTATCTAAAATAAAAAAGGGACCTAGCCAATTTGGTTTGAATTTTAATTTATTTTAATTTTTATTCTTTTACATTTTATTATAGAATTAAGTTTCCAATATGTAAATTATTTATGTGGTTTTTATGCACATCAATTCATAATGAGGTAGCCTCTAATGTTTTATGATCTCAATGGAGGTAAACTCCAATCTAGAGCTTGAGTTTTAGGTATGCAGTTTTAAAACTAGGTGATGGAATAGTTGGCATGGCATTTAGGTTATTAATAAGCATAATGAATGGTTTATAAAATAATGTGAAAAGATAGGTGAGTTAGTGGTTAGATGGTTACTAATATAGATTAGATAGATCTCATAAATGAGATAAAAAATAAGGGAAGGGAAGAGCAAGAAAGAAATTTTTTATGGCTTTAGGAATCACCTTTTAGGCTAGATTATAAGTGGACAAGTGCTTTTAGAACTAATTTTTGTTTCTATAAGCTATTGTACAAATAGAGACAAACATGGTCAGGTATTATAAGATAATTTGATATAAGAAACTCATGGATCTCAGTCAAATATTTATCCCTTTAGAGTAGTTATTGCATACCCTTAGGATATTATGACTCAAACTAGGGAGGTATCTATGATAGCTATTACACATGCACATAAAACTATATCAATGAAAACACCTCTACAAACTTCAAACAATGAAATAATAAACTTACTTGTCAATGATCAATATACTTTTCTAATTATTTAATAGCTATTACATATCTAAAACTAGCATATCAATCATAACAAGAAATAATTCCTCATAGATATTACACACTAAGAATTATTGAATTATACAACCAAAATAGATTAATCCTAATTACATAAAACTTGGAGAGAAAATATAGAAACACATTTGTTGACAATCAAAATTGATTCTGATTCTATATTGAAATTTTATGACCCTTTTACAAATGTGTGTTACATATGTTTAAATATACTTTGGGAGGGGTTGCCTCATTATCAAAGTACATGAAAAATATGATTAGATGGCATAGTTATAACCTTAGTTCTAACTATAGTGTCAAAACCACATGTATTGTATACATAGAGTTAACTTATATTTACCAATAATTAACGTCAACATTTACAATATCATGTAATGTGTGCATGTTTAAAAAATAATAATCTAATTTTACATTGAGTTTTAATCATAATAAAACTACAAGTATAAAATTGATGCTAATATATTGAATTTACATGCATAAAACTAGCCCTTTCAACTAAGCCTGAGTGGACATATTCATGGATGCATTAACCTTAGTGGGAATCATGACTATTTATTTAGGTATTGAATTATATGTAACAAATTTAGTCTTCTTCTTTACCCCAAAATCAAGATAATATTGGTGATCCACATCATTATATTTCCTTATAATATATAGGTTTAATAGTGAGGTTCTATATGTACACTGTTAACTTTCTCTAAGAGTTTTGCATGTCCTGACTTCATGTTTCATAATTTGATCTTGAAAACTTCAATTTTAGTTAGCTTTTTCCTTGAAAAACTCAACTCAACTTCAGTTTATTCTAGTGTTAACCCCTATAAACTCTAATTAAAGTTATAAAAAGCTTTGTTAATGAGCTAATCAAAACTAATTCTACCTATAAACTTGCCTATTGTATCCCTTGCCTTTGATAACTTTAAATTGTCCAAAATATGCAATATGAGCATCTCATGCTCTTGATATTTTGGCATCAATGCCCTAGTAAAATTTTATCCATTATCTATCTATTTTTGCTCTAGTGATGACCAAATTGAGGGCATTAGATGCCTTCAATGGTGTCATCAGGTCTAGATGGTTGTGTGCCTTATTAGTATTATTTTCATATTTTTAAATAATTAAATAATTGGTATGATTTATCTATATGGGGGGATAATTTATCCCTCATTACTTCTAGTACCTCTAGATCATTATAACATTTTGATGCAAGTTATTGTACTTTAGCCTCAATTCTTGCTAGAACATGGACTATTTATTATTATTGTTGGATTTACACTAATTCTTGTTCTAGTGTTAACCTTTCCATCTTTTCTCCCTCATGTAATGATACCACAACATATTTTTGGGATTATACCATGGGCTTATAATATTCTATATATGGAGATTATCCCAAATGTTTATTCTATCTTTTAGACAAGGCATAGACCTCTTGCCTTTCCTCTAAAATGATCTCCATCCTAGCTTCATCCTCTAGTTTTCTTTTCCTAACCCTTTGAATACTCCTTGAGGTCTTATCAAATAGGGTTTTTATTTATGGGAGTTCTATAATTTTGAAATTAGGAATTTGGACAGCCTTCGTTCTAAGATCAATTGACCATTTTGGAATCGCCAACTGGGTGGGGTTTATTTGTTATACATCTTTAGCTATAGCTTCCACCTAAAGATTTTTTGTTGATTATTTCTCTTTAGCTCCTTTGAAAATTATGTCAAGAAGGGAGGGCCAAATTATTTTGGACCAATACACACCTCCATATTGGGGGAGTGGATGGACTATAATGATGTTTTTACCCCTTTTTCCCTTTCTCAAGGTCATGATAGTGGTATTTGGGGAATAAATTATTGAAAGCATTTTAAAAGTGATTTATGTAGAAGAAACATGGATAGTGGATTTAAAAATCACACTCATGGGTTGTAATTTAATATATACTCTAAAAATAGGTATTAGGAAGTCATGCTAATATCATTTCATGTATTAGGATTAGATTTTGAGATGAAATCATTACATACTTTAAAGTCATTACATATGCTAGTATTATTATCACATTGAGTTTGTATAGAAGCTAGGACATCACATTTATTTTCATTGGATTATTTTGTCTTAAGAGAGAATCAAGATACATCATAAATGATGTTATCATGAGAGATACATTATATGAGTATAATATGGCTCACTTTAGAATCTTTTCATGATATTATATTAACATAATTTTATGAATCTAAATTAATGGTATCACGTTTATTTTATGGAAGATAGTACATCACATTAATTTTAATCCTTTGGTGTATCATGAAAATGGGAATATGTATCATGAGATGTTACAACATTATTTGTCATTTCTAAGGGAGATGAATGTTTATTACAATATTTTACATCATTAACCATTTATAAAGGATAATGGGGAATATTTCATGCATCTATATCATCTACCTTTTCTAAATAAAGATAGGTAATAATGTCTTCATTCATATTATTTTCACTATATATGAAAGTATTATACATTTATAGTTTATTATGATTAATGAGGTGTAGCATAGTATCGATTTTGAGAGGCAAAAAAGGTGTAGTAATGGTAGATTATTCACATTTGTATCCTTATTATATATTAAGGTAAATAATGTATTCATTATTAGTTTGTTGTTTATTCTAATTTATAATAAATAGAGGAATGCAATGTATAAATAAGGGACATTAGCTCTTCAAATTATAAATAAATGTTTTTATTTTCTTGTTCACTATAATATTCACTATTGTACCAATCCTCTTGATTATTATAAGTAGAATCATACTCTTAATTATTTATATCATATTCATATTCCTTAGAGATATAAGAGCCAATAGTAGTAGTACAAGTGTGATAATTAGTTCATCCATTATTTTTTATTAGATATAGTTAATAAATGGGAAGAGGCTCTCGTGCCCTTACAAAAAGCTAAGAAATATACTCAAATAAGAGTGAGAGGAACAAACATAAGACACTAGAAAGTAAGGCCATAAATATTTAAAACTCACCATCCAAAAGTAAACCAAAAACCATACAAAAAGAAACCAAAAAGATGCATAGAGGGGAAACATTGAAGATACTAGTTAGACTCCTTAGAGTTAGAGTAGATGATAGGTTTGTTGTTATTAGATTTATTTTTTTCTTTGTCCTTTCCTCTAGTTATTTTTATTTTTCCTTGGTAGGTTTCTTCAGCTAAGATCTTCCTTTTGTGTATTTGAGTCTACTCCTCTTTTTCTAGGGATATATTCAACATATCCTTTTTATTATACTTTCTTTGTTATGTCTATTTCATTTTGTTGGGGGAGAAATGCTAATCTCCCTAAATTATTCATTTTTGACTACCATTACTATATTTATTCTTGTTCCAACCTCCTCTATAGTGAACATCACTTTCAAACTATTGATTTCCTCCAATAGCTTCATACAAATCAAATGTTGCATGGCCACTTTGGTCTAAATATTTTACAAGATCCTCTTCATTTCATCCTGCTTACTACTTGAAGGGGTAAGTGGATGAATGCTTGACATGGGCTTAACCTCTTCAATGTTTCCTTATAATCCTATTTATTAGGGTATTTTTCTAGTGTTATATTTTCCCCCTAAATAAGGGGACTCATTCCTAACCTATTCTTCTCAGATCTCATCAATGTTTTCAACAAAATCACCCCCCCACTATGGATATCTATAGATTTAATAACATATTTTCCCAAAAGGGGTTCCCCTATAAAATAGTGAGAAGTATGAGCCCCTAGTGTATGGGTTTAGAGGAGGGATTGGATTTTGAAGATGTCATAGAATCTTCTAGAGACTTTAGAAGAAATAAGGTAAGACTAATCCTATGAACCTTAAAATGGTTCATCAAAATGAAGTGGTGTGAGATGAGGATGGTATGTTTTCCATTGAGGTTAATGTACTTCATTATATAAAGACAAAACTTAGGCCACTTCTTAGGGATTTTATCTATAGGGAAGCCTTTCTAGAATAAAATGATAGGTTTATCAAACTTAAATAAAATCCTTATTACCTCATCGTTTCTCTATTGATGCGGTTATTATGCATATCCCTAGATTTAATGAGGTAGCCTTTAACATTTTAGGGTTTCAATGGAGGTAAAATCCCCTCTAGAGCACAATTTATAAGTATCAATTAAAAAACCTTTTTCTAGAATAGTAGGATAAACATGCAGGCTATTAACCAATTTTACTTGTAGTGAAATGAATCCTAGTAGAGAAATCAAAGCTTAAGTGATTTGGAAGGATGGGTGGTATGTATTATAGAGTGGGTAGCTTTGAATTAAATAAAATTTAAAAGGAAGGAATGGTTAAGTAGGAAATAAGGTTCTATGGTCTCAAGGGATCACTACCTAGGTTGGCTCCTTTATGGACAAGTTTTTCTGAAGCTAGTGTTTATTGTTTTTAGTTATTACACATTCACAAGCAAACATAGTTAGGTAGTCTAGGGAAAATAGTATAGGAAACTTAATGGTCACATCTAAAGGTTTATCCCTTTAGGGTTTCTATTGCACACCATTAGTGAGGAAATTAAAGATTAGATTAGGAAGGTATCTAGGGAAGTTTTGGCACACCTCTAGAATATTATACCTAAAAGAAAACACTCCTACACACTTTATAATATTAACATAGTTTAATTAATTGATTAAAATCATTTAAATTTTCTAAATTTTAATAGGTTTTTCATATATAGGATTAGCATCCATAAATGATAACAAATATAATCATCCATATCTTTTTCATACTTCAAATTACTAAATTAATGCAACCAAGAAAACAAAACCTCAATAACATAGAGATAGAAGGAAAGAAGATCAACATAGTTACATGACAATTAAAATTGATTTCTTCCTTTATTGATAAAACTTACAACCCTTTTGGATGTTTAATTACATGAATAAATATACTTGGGGAGGGGTCACCTCATCCTTCAAGTCCATGCAAACTCATAGTTACATTAGGAAATTAGAAACTTAGTTCTATTTTTGGCAAAATTTCATGTGTGCATACTCACAGTTAACTACAACTACATCAAAATTAGTTGGCTTGTATAATTTAATACAATGTGTGAATACTTACAAATAGTTCATGAAAATTTTACATTTACTCAATAAGTGTAAGTAAAATATAACTATAATGATCATTAATATCTATGTGACCACATATAAAATAAGAATTCAACTAACGCATACTAGGAGAATGCATATCACTACTGGTTATTGCAATTGAAGTTGTATCTTGTCTTGAACTAGAAGTTAAAGCATCATATTTATTATTTGCTTCAAACACTTGAAAGTGTTCGTTACCAATGTCATGTTGGTACCTAATAATGTCCATATTTATCAATATAGGTCTATACACCCTATTGATTTGTTGAATAAGCCTTACATGCTCAACATTTGTATTTATGATATTAATTCTGAATCCTTATACTTGTGTGACCATTTTACCTAAAAAATTAATCTTATCTTCTATTTATTCCAATCTCATCCCTTATATGTTCTACTTAAATCTTGTTGAATCCTATTGAAGGAGATTATCAAAATTGGCTTTGTTAATAAGTCTACTTGTGGAGTTTCTTGCCTAGAAGAGATTTAATTAACCTAGATTCTAAAAAATGAGGATTTCATGCTCTATATTTTTAGTCATTACTAGCTCAACTAATGTAATCCACATTCTAACTTCTTATGTCCTAATTACCACCAAGTTGAGGTCATTGATAGCCTCTAATGGTGAAACTATATTAGGGTGGGCATACACCTTACTAGTTGTATAAAGAATAAAGAATTTAAACCTATTTTCATATTATTTCAAAGAATTGAAAAATTTAGTAGTTTCAACTGTATGAGGTGCTAACTCTACCCTCATTGCAGTAATAGCCTCCAGGCTATTATACAATCTAATGCTACATTTTTCACATCTATTTCTATCTATAGGTGAATGTGTACACTTTATTTGTTTTAATTCTTTCTCTATCTCCTTTCTGGATATTTTATTTCCTTCATGAATCTCAACCATAACATCCTTGTTAGTTTCAAAATAGGATTTGAAATCCTCAATATATGGGGACTAGCCCAATTTTTTTAATTCCTTTTAGACAAGGTAACTTCCACTTGTCTTTATTCTAATGTGACCCCTCTTTTGGTCTCATCTTCTAGTTTCCTTTTCCTTATGCTTTTTACACTCTATAAATTTTTCAAATATAGATCTTACTATGGGAAAATACATAATTATAAGATTAGGCCTTTGAGAAGCCTCTAATTGCATATTTGTTACTAACTATGGGAGGACTTAGTAGGTTGTATTTATGGATTGAGTGTATTGAATTATAGTCTCACCCAAAAACTCTCCTGAGGATTACTTCAGAACTTCTTTAAGTAGTACAACAAGAAGTGAAGGCTAAATAATTTTAGATTAGTCCATTCCACCATATTGAAGTAGTGGGTGGACCAGATAGACTAACTTCTTATTTTTAGCCTTATTCATTATTAACATAATAGAATTTTGAGAATAAGTATGAGGAGGCATTGATAAACCCAATTAATTACTTGAAACATGAAGTTGAGGGATTACTACTACTCCCATGGCTTTCTTGGTTGCTTTTTTATTAGTATTTAGGGCAATTAGGATAGTGGTGGAAGAAAACATAGTATAAATAAAAGTAATCCAAATAGAACATGTGATTGGAAGTGGAATAACTAGAGGGTGGGAACATGGGTAGAATAATTATCATCTACCTTTGGAACAAGTAGAGTTGGTTGGGTACTTGGCTGAGAAGAAATAACCTCTTCCTTAGGTATGAAAAGGAGAGGGAGACCACTATGACTAAGGGACACAAAATCAAATAAACTAATAATGAAAGGAGAAGCACAAGACATAATATGAGTAGTGTAAATTGGAGGGCTACCTATTCAACTTATGGTTATTCATGAAATGGTGCTTTTCCCTAGGTATATTAGAGGTTCAAGATGTTATTTATTTGAATTTATTCCTATTCATCCATGGATTCACCTCCATCTACCTCTCTTGATGTCCCCTTTTTTGCTGGTGACTAAAAAGCTAAACATTGTGGAAGGGGTGAGCCCTCGTATTCCTCTTATAACATATAATTATGTTATTAATTATGGAAGGTGCCTCTTGGGTGGTTATGGTTATTGTAACCATAAAATTAACCTCTAGGATAAATGTAACACTTGATTTGGTATGTCCCTTAGAATCTAAAGAATCAATATAAATGGGGTTATATTGTGCTCCCCAAGTGAAGTATTAGGTACTCTTATCTCCTTATTTATAACATTTAGGGATATATCTATGTCTATTATGGTTTCACTTCATATTTTTATGGATGAGAGGGAATATTAACCCAAAAATATTAAGTATCCCATTCTTGAAATTGTGGGAGTCTAGTTTGTGAATTTATATTAGACATAGAAGGTTGCCCTTGAATAAGTTTCAAAAGGTCATCGATCAACCCAACTATTTTTGCCCATTATTTGACCTGGGAATCATCCTTAGATTTGAAAAATAATAAGTTATGATCATAGGGATCATATTGATATGGAATACCAAGGACCTTGATGTTTTTTTGTATTTGGCCATGCAGATCTTAGTCTATGTGTAATAGTATAGCTAATGAGTAATACTCCCTATATCTACCAGCTTCAAAGAAATGTTTATGATTTATGTAGAACATTCTCCCAATAATGATATGGGAGCCATGAAATTATCTATTATTAATATTATTTATTCTTCATATATTCCCCACTATAATTGGCAGGTGATTTCTTATTCTAATAATTTGTCAGGCACATATTTTTGGAGACATAAGGGTGTTACCTTATGACATGTGACCATAATCATAGTGTAGTCTGGGTAAAACTTGTAATCTCCATTGATTATTAATATATCCAAAATTCTTTTAGATATCTTAGGTAGTGGGGGCTCATGGATGGCCATACATTCTTGGGGTAGACATCTTCTACAATGCATACATTGTTCTAGGTGTATGTATATATGTGTATGAAGGAACATGAATCACATATATAATTATAACTAAAGTCTAGAGTTGGGATCTAGAGTAACCCATTATGAACATAAAGTATGTCAAGAATAACATTGATAAGGTAGGACATCATATATAAATGGCCTCCTTGGGGCCTCTTATCATTTTGTAATATCTTTTCTTACAACCTTGCACTAATCACCTCATCTAGAGATAATGTCAACCCTAAAGTCAATAGTAAACATAGTAACAAAATACACTCAAGGTGAAGGATTTTGATGCTAGGATAGTTTTATAACATATATAGGAGGTCCATTATAGTACAAATTCCCATCTTAAACTTGGACATTGGCACTATCTTCTTCTCCTTCAAAATAATGGTCTACCCAGGAAACATCCAACTATTTAATGTTTTCTCATTGGACTTATCCTTTTTACATGAGACTATGCTATGCAAATCATAATTAACATATGAAATGGGGATAGATATATACCTTTGAAATACATCCCTTGAGATGCATGATATGGCTATATTATACTCCAAACAGTGCAAGATTGTACCTCCAATCACCTTCCAATCAAAGAAAAAATATCATAGGAGGTTAATGCATAGTGTATACACATAATATTTTCAAAAATAATTCAGTTACTAATGTTTTATCTATTTTAGGAACATGTTGAGTCTTAATATCTCTAAGTGAATGCCCTGATGGGTGTACCAGGGAATGGGTGGGTAGACCACTAGCTCTTCATAGGATTGTTATCCCTATTCTACCACTTGTTATCTACATAACCATCTCCTAAAAATACTCACTTGAGCTTTGCCTTCTCTTTTCCACCCTCCTCTAGTGATTTAAAATTTCATTAGCCCTTCCTTAGCCTAAATCCATTTAAAATTATTTACGTTAAATTATCAATCCCATTAACCTTATACTCTATTTGATAAAAGTCATTTAGGGACTAGGTCAGCCCCTGGCCAACCTAGACAAAAACCTAATTTGATTTTTTCAATAATGATATAGAGTCAATTGGGAAGAAACTATCAACTAAACTTTTAAAAAGTTTTAGGATTAACTTTATCTATATATAAACATTCAATTATTTAATGTATGGGGAAGAAAAGAAGAATAATATTATACTATGCATCTTTTTATCCACCATTCTACTTGAGGAGCATAGATTAGGATTTTAATACTTTCTTTCGAGGTATAAATATTATCTTGCAAAGAAGTATTTTGGATTCATAGATAGGTTTTATATCCTAGATCTTATTTATTCTTGTCATCCTTATATACCATGACAACCTCTTGTGAAGAACCTTGTCCAAGGGAGAGATTGAGACTCGACAGGTTCATCTTCAAAGGTAAGTATTCCTAGCTTTATTCCTATTTTGTAAGATTAGATATATTAGCATTTGTACTTCTCTCCCATGAATTAGAATTTAATATACATTTATGTGAGTATATATATTTTATACATGTTTACTTTTTATGTTTCTTACCCCCATTTTGTGCCACAAACTTTGGTGAACACTACATTAGATTTTAATTTCATTGTTATATACTTTGTGAATATGAAAAAATAGGACCTAGTTAGGGTCATTGAATAGTTATGCTCTGATTGGAGGCTTTGAAACCCTCCCTAGTGATATTATTGTGGTAATATATCCCCTAGATAGGTCTAATAGATCCATCTTTGTCATGACTTTGAATATCTAATGTATCAACAATAGAAAGTGTAAGTAGGATTTATCTTCTCCAAGCTAGGATTGATTTAATAAATCAATTATATTTCCCTTTACATACATTCTAGTGAATTCAACATGAAGCTAACCCTTGCAAGTTTTCTTTCACACCATCATTTTTTCATCATATTATATTTTTATATATTTACAATATGGTATCGAACTAGTTGGTATAGTTCTCAATTTTTGTGCTCAATTTTAATGTAGTTTCTCTAAAATGACTTTATACTATCTATGCAAGGCTTCAACAATTATAGGTTACTAGATCTAGCAGTTTGGCACAATAGTCTTCTTCAAGCCCAGATTGTCATACATAGTCAAACTAGTCAACTATATCTTCTATTTTCTTATGTCAACATACAAGTCTACAAACATGGTCAAACAAGTTGACTCAATTCATTATTTCTTATTCAACATACATGGTTTTGAAAACTTGGTCAAACCATGGACCCTATTGGCATAATTTTTTAGTAGCATTTGAACATCACATCATAAAACTTTGTAATATAAAATGTCTTCAAGCCCATATCTCTTTGTAATTTTATTTCTTCTTTTAGTACTATTTTTCATAAGTTTGTAGTCTATAAAATTATATCCCTATATCCAACTAGGTATACTTGTTTGACAAATTATGTAGTCTATCTTCTATCTAGAAGACATAGTCAACCTATTCAATTGTGTTCTTATATAATTACTTATATATAACAATATCAACCCACTTGATTATATTCTGTAAGGTTTTCATAAAATATCACCTAAACAAACTTTATAGTATTCTTATTCAAATAATTAACATATATTTAATAGTAATTAGTTTACCTTTCCCTTTTAATTGTTTTCATGCTTAGAAAAACTCACATAGATTACATTGGTGGTTTTTCAAATTACCATTTGAGTTACACTATTTTTTATTTTTGCATAGACAACCAAATCACTTTCCATTAAAAAAATTAAACATGCATTCCCAAGGTCTACCTACTTGGATATTTTCACCAAGGGGGAAGTTGATTTAGTATTATGGCCAAGTATAAACATGTGGTTAATGGTATATATTGGTAAAGAACCCAACACCCTTATTGCTATAATATTGTGATTTTTTGGGGTAGGCCCCAATACCAAATCATTACCATTACCAATACACATCCTTTCCATCTCAAGTGTCCAAAAACCAACCTTAGATTGCTTTCTAGTTATTCATTTTAGACAATTCACCTATCACATTAAAATTACACTTTATTATTACTTAATAACACTTAGGATTACCAACTAGTTAGAATTTATTTTCTAGTTGATGCTTTATATTTGATCATTATGTTTTGTATTTCAAAACATGCATTGGATAGTGCTGGTGCAAGGTTTGTGATTTATGTTCTAATTTGATCAGTCACATTGATCTAATTGTTTATGTATTTGCTTTCATTTTTCTTCAAATTATCTTGCAATTTTTTTCCTATTTCAGAACAATGTTGTCTTGGTCAATACATTCTGTTACAGACTATTTAGCCTTCCTACCTATAGCACACAGTCAAATTGCATGGTTTCATAGCCTTACCTTCATATTTATTACCCTATTTAGTAGTGCCCAGTTAACCTATACAAGTGTCTATCCTTATCTTCATGTTATATTCCCTAGTTTATAGAACATAGTCAACTAGTTTGACTATGTATCTTATTTTTTTATTTTGTCATTGAATCACTCCTTTTAGATTCCTTATCTCATCATGAAATTATTTTTTTATGATAAAATAGTTTTAAACTCAATATATATGATGAGTTTTACCAATCAAAATAGGTTTGCCTTCAAATAAATTGTGGTTTCCACTTTGGACAAAAGTGATGTGCATGTGGCCACTCACACTAAAAATTATGGGACTCCTTATTCATATTTAGTTTTTAACCCTCTTTTCTCCTTAGAAGATCAACATTAATTAGATTACATGCCTAAAATGATTTTCTTCATTAATGGGTTTCCTCAACATAAGGTAGAAGACCCTTCAACTATTTGCAATATCATGATAAGTGGTCAAGTCTAAGAATTATATTCACCCTCCCATACATTCTCTCATGGATTTGGGGTTAATACCTTCGTTTCTTCTCAACCTCTCCCTTCTATTTTGAATCCTCATATTATGACCTCTTATTCTTTGATTTATTCAACCTCCATGCCAAATATCTCTATTGACATGGAAAATTCAACATCTAATAGGCCTTTTCTAAGACCCCTATTTGTCAATCATTCCACTAGTGCACCATTGTCTACCAATGGTAATCATACCACTACTAGTTCCTTTTTTTCTAAAACCAATATTTCTACTAGTGCATATTTCACTACACATGTTAATCATGCCACTAGTGCCTCATTTTATACCAATACCTCTAAATCCACTAGTGTCATGCATGCCACTTCTCATAGAGCAACCAAAGCCACTAATACCAATGTTATTGCTTTGCATGTATGAAAACTAGAAACAAAACATTATGTGTTATACAATATTTTTCCCCATCTTATCTAATATAATTGGGGTGAGAGGACCTTATATCTTTCCAAGAACCTCTTCTAACATCCCAATTAGATAACACCTCTCAAACTATTTCTACAAGTACCCTAACATATACACCTATTGACAACATTACTCTAACTCCCAATAACATTTATTCAAATCAATCACCAAACGAACCCAAATAAACTATCCCATCATCTAAGGATAATCAATCAATTTATCCCTAAACTAAATCAACCACATCTTATCAACTAAAATTTGAATTCACTTCTACTCCTCCTTCCTAGGGGATCCTCCACCATTATGAAACTTTATCTAATATTCCACCATGGCTTATGATGAATGAGACACTATAATATAAATTACTAATCTCTCACCTTAAATACCCTTTATTGAAATCATGCAAACTTCTCTATATCATCACAACTACCTAATTTAACTCTTATTTGAAATGAACATCCCTCATCCTCCCATAAAAGGATGTGAAGCCACCTCATCTAAATTAGAAGATAGTATCTTAAAACAATGTGAAGAGATGTTTATACATGTTGACAAAACAATGGACACTTCTCTTTCCCTAATATTACGTATTGCTTCCATGATCTTAAATGAGATTGTGCTTTGTGAAGGTGATCTTACATTATTTATAAGAATTAAAATAAGTGATATCCATGTTAAGTGTGCTTTAATTAATGATGGTTCAGGTACTTGTGTCACTTCCCTCAACTTAATTAACACTCTTGGATATTTTGAGTATAATCTTATGTCCACATGAAACATATGTCAAGGTTATGATCAAAGTCAAGTGAATCATTTAGGCTGTGTGTGGCTTTCTATTACCATCCCTCCTTTTACTATATAAATGAAGGTTATGATATTTAACTTTCCCATTTTATATAACATCTTTCTTGTTAGGACTTGGAATCATCACTTGAGGGTTGTCACCTCTTCTACTTTCCAATGTGTTAAATTTCCCCATAATGGTTCTATATATTAGATTTAAGGAGACACTAACCCTTTTTAATTAAAAAAAAGTGGTGTATTCAAAATTCCAACCCTCAAACCCTTACCAAGTGTTCCATTCAGAGAATATCAACATTTTAATTTTCCCATCAACTCTACTTGAGGTTATCATGGTCATGCCAAACTAATTGGGAACATCCACATAACCTCTTAGACTATGATGAAGATGATCTAGATGAAATTAACCTCAAGATAAAAACTTTGGATATCTCTCCTTATCTCATTGCCTAGCTTCCACCATATTTGAAGTAACATTCCTGCTAGTCACCTATCAATGATATACCATGGTATTAACCAAAAATTAACATTATATTCATCATGCCACTTTTGATGAGAATACCATACCTACCTACACTATCAACCTTCATAAAATTGATTATGATGATGGTTATAGTTTAGATGATCCATTTTTATGAGGTCTTGTGTAAGCTAGAGATGCCAAGATCTTTCATTATTTTTCTTATTTTTTAATCTTTTCATTCATCTTATTTCATTCTATCTTATATAGTTACTAATATAATATTCTTCTTATTTTTCATAGGGTAGAGATGAAGTGTTTGCATGTCACACATCTAGTTTCATCAGAGTCTTTTAATAACATGTTTATGGATCATGTTATGATTGGTCCCTATCATTTGTATAGATATAAGTATCCCTAAAATTTACTTCCCCTAGAAATATTTTCTACCATCCTTAAGCCCTATACACATCCTACATTTCCCTCAGTTATGCCTATTCTAGATCTTGCTCCTGCTCTATCTTTAGTTGAGCCTCATCCTATATCTAATTATTTTTCTCCTTCAAATGAGCCTAGCCTAGTTTCTCCACCAGCCTCACCTCCCCTTACTGATGGCATTATTCCTTTACATAAACTTGATACTTTACCTTAAAAAGGTCTAATCAACCTTAGTATGATATTCATAGAGTTATTGGTCATTAGACTAGAGACTACTAATTATACTAGCCTTCCCTAGTTTTTACTTCTACTCCTTTCATTCATAGACACACAAAGTCTACTAACAAGTGTATATAGTGATTTAAGGCACACATAATCATTCATCTACCCATTGTAAAAATATTTGACAATATATCAATACATTGCATCCTACCCTTCCTCAACCTACAAATAAGGCTATACTTCCTCTTAGGTTATTACCTAAGCATATTCTTAAATATGAAGAGGTATATAGTCTTTGGCATTGGTATGATACCCATCACATTGATCATTGCCACATCATTTAGTAGCATATTCAAGATTGTATTATGACCATTCCTACACCCACTATTCCTCCTTTCATAGGTCACCCATATAATAAGTATCCTCCTTATTCCCCCATGGTTCCTCCACTTGGGGTCTTTTATCCACCAATGGTTTCTCTACTTGTGGACCCCTATCCACATGTGGTTCTTTCCCCACCCATAGATCCTCCTCCACCTATGGTCCCTTCTCCATCAGTGGCTCCTTCTTATCCCATAAATACTACTATTATTACTCTTATTGAGTATTAAATGTATGATATCCCTCCTAATTATAATCTTTCATCTAGACTTACCTTTTTTATAGATGAGATTTGACAAGAGGTCTTTTCACAACTTTACCTAAAGATCAATGAGACTCTTATTGTAGTTAGGATCCAAATTCACAAAGATATATCAGATGTAAGGGATAATATTTGTGGATATATTTACTAGTATTTATGAACATAAAATTGTGTTATTTCACTCTTCATTATGATTTTGGATTGGACATGTGATCCACTTTTATTTATATCTGATAACATTTGACCTATGTCAAATTTTGCCTTGTTTATCCATCTTACATAGTCTTTATATTTCACATTCTGTTTTATTTGGTTTCATTTATTTTCATCTTCTCTTATGATTTTTTATTTATTTATTTCATGATTACATACTTAGATTTATGGATTCATTTATTTCAATATGTTTTTGTCTTTTATCATGTTTGTTTGCTACTTTATCTCTAGAATAAAGATAATTATTATTGTGACTTCGTTATAAAAAAACTTGTTCCCCTTAGTAATCCTTATTTACCATGTGATTATTAATTAAAAAAATCATTTAATTAAAATTATATCTTACCAATCCTCTTTAGATATCCTTTATTCCTTTATTTCCTTTCATAAACTAAGCATACACATAGGTGATACTTGAGATAACATACTAGTTAATAGGTAAGCCTAAGTGTTTAGTCTGTCATAGCTTTTGGTACTTAGATTCCTTCAACCAAAGTCTAAAGGTCATTCATGTGTATCCATTTTATCCCTCATGTTTGTTATTCTAAATCCATATGGAAGAGGAATCTTGAAATCCATAGAAATATAAAAGCCGCATCATTTAAAGAAAAGGCAATGATACAAAAAGCAATACATAAATTTCAAAAGTCAAATCAAACTAAAATATATGATTCACAACACCTTTCATTTTTATATTTGAAGATCAAAATCCATAGTTGGACTCATGATATAGTTGAGGTCCATTGTGGTGTGTTAGCCTAGTAGAGTGAAAAAGGAGAATAAAAAATCTTATAGTACCACCTACTTTCTCACATAAGTACCTAATCTTCTCAAGAGACCAATAAATTTTTAAGATTTACTAAGGAATGGGGAACATGTTGTGGGAAGGTAGGTCCATTTTAAATTTATTTTTAATATAACCTACATGATTCAATCTTATTATCTCATTTATTTGCCTATAAATCTTTTTGCTTATTGTGAACAAGTATCCTTTGTGTTTTGATGGTCACTAGCCACTTAGTGTCTTTTTATGTACTTAGTGTGCCTCATGTTTCCTAAGGTATTCTAATAGATGCCTACATTATGATTTTTAAATTACCTCTTTAATTAAAAACATTTATAATATTCCCCTTGAGAAATATTGCTTTTATAACTGATCACTCCTCATAGGAGTTCCATTCGTGAGTTACACTATAAGACCATGGATAGGAATAGGTCTTCCTAAAAAATTATGACATTATAACCAGCCTCTTAAAAACATTTCCCACATTTTTTTCCACCTCACTGGTGCTCCCTTTATGAGTTTTAATATTAGACCATGGAGAGGACCAAGCCTTCCTCACAAAATATTCCAATACCCAAGCCATAATGATATTACATGTGTCAAATTTGAGATAAGTAGTGATTGATTATGAGTTACATGTCATTGGCATTATTCTCATATTTATATAGTTTGTTTTACACTTACTTCATTGATGTTTCACTTTTATCTTATTAGTTTTTGATTACATGTATGCTTACAACCATTTTCTTAAATTTTTCATACTTCTTATCTTGAATTAGTGTGATCAATTTTAATTTCATTTTTCCAATTTTATTTCTCTTTTATACTTCCCAAGATGACTTAATATGATTAATTGACTTAATTATTTTAATTTTATACAATTTATTTTTCATATTCCTTCCATTTTATTACATTATTTTCATACTTGACAACGTGATATATTGTGATTTTACTTGTTTTAAATCAATACAAATATTTTACATGGTTTAAAAACATTTATAACACTTTTTAACATCTTTGGTTTATTATATTTGGTAATATTTTGTTAAAACAAATTTCCTATCATGATATAGTGTGTAGTACTTTTTTTTTGATTACTTATACTTTTCAAATTCATTTTTGCCTTTTTATTTTTTAACCATGCATGTATATCACATAATGCTAGAAAATAAAACACAAAACATATATTTCCCATAGCATTTACAAAAAAATATAAATACATGTTCTATAAAGAAATATAACCATGCATCAACATCCATAACCAAGTATAACTCATGATATCAAAAAAAATGTAAAAATCAATACACACACACACACACACACAAAATACAATAGCTCTAACTCTAAGGTTGGGCTCCATCTCACCTATCCTATGGCCTAGCCATATTGCCCATAGATGCCTAAGACTATCCCATCTAAATGGTATGTTAAAATGAGGTAGTAAAAGATCTCAAACCTATTACATATCCTTGTATATTGGCCACCTAAGACTACACCTATTAGTGATGGATAATGGTAGCCATGTGTGTTTCTCTCTCATAGTCCAAAGCCTTTTAGGCCTATTCCTCTCCTACTCCCACCCCCATTGATGTCTATAATCCATCCTCATGTGCTTTTAGTTACATTACAACCTCCACCACTAGTATAAATTAACCCACTTGGGTTGGGACAAATGGTACCATAGAAACATCTAAAGTGGTCAGGTCATATGGTGCCATCATCCCATCTAAAATATCATGATTTGAATCCACTATTAGGTCTCCCCATATGACCTCCTCTATCACTATATCTATAAAACCAAAAATCAGATAAACATCTGATCACATAAATATCTTAAAATCTATCTCTCTACCATAAATAAAATGCAACTAAAATCTTATATCAAATATTAAATCAAAATTAAAACATTAATCACCAGTGTTGGTGTCACCAACCATGTCTTTCCATCTATTCAAATGTCAAGCATAATCTCTCCATCCACTCATAGATTGAACACCTCCTCTATAGGTTACCTCTGTGCGAGTAAAAATCTAAGATTCACCACATGAGCATCCCATGATCCTCTTCTTAAAGGTTCTTTTATGGACCAACTATATCCTAGAGTGGTTATTGTGTCCTCCTATGTTGAATCCCTTGTCTACACCTACTCTCATCGATAGTGTCTCCATCTATGATGTGGTTGTGGTGGTTGTTATTGTTATTGATGTGGTGACTACTATGTGCCTACATCTAAAACCATAGCATCTGTCACTGCTATCCGCACTACTACTTGCTACCATGCTCAACTAGTCTATGGTCTAGCATAGCATGACCTAATCATTGATATCTCTAATGGTATTCTTCCTCCTCTTCCCCTTGGCTCTCTAACATGTCATACCAAGTAAGACGAACTACTAGAGAAGATATTGGGTATGGGATTACAAACTATATTGGTAAGCATACCACCAAATGTGGCTCTACCCATGAGGTATAGTGGCCTATGATACACACACATGCCAAATTTATAAAAATGGTCAATCAATTAGGCCATATAGTAGTAATGTTAATTTATGCCTATCACATGATCTTTCCTCATGTGATAGTTTGTAGAGATAGACTATAATGCATGACCTAAGATACATGATCTTCTCATGACCTAGGAAAACCTATCATCAACCACATGGGGAAACCTAATTGGTTAATACATGTAGAACCTCTTATATATTTAATCGCTTAGAAATAAAATAGACTCCATGGTCTTCTTCCCTTTAGACAACATCCCATACATATCATGCATGATATGGACCCAAATGGTATCCCCAAAATTATAAAGTGCTCCTTGATCTAGTATCAACTAACACAAATATATCATATATAATGACACCTTACCATCTAACTTGTGACATAGAACTTGCACTATCATAAGTCTTATCACTGTCTTCCAGATGTTTGAAATGGCCACAATATAAATTTCAAACATGTTCACCCTCAATCAAAGATATATATTATCTAAGCATATCTCCCATTTGGATAGTAATCATCTCTCCTCTAGGTCCTTTGGTGTGTCATTAGTCACTAGTGTCCCTTTAGTAGGTATTCCAAGAATGATTGGACATCCTCCAATGTGATACCGACCTTAATGGTATCCCCATCCACCACCCATCAAAAAGTATTGGTCAACTAATCAAATGCTCTAAGAAACATGATAATGAGATAAATACTTATTGAGATCCACCTCATCTCCATGATATTTTAAAGCCCAATACATCTAGTTGCGCTCTATCCAAATCACTCAAATTATCCAATATATCTAATAGCTAAGATGCATCTATTAGGTACCAATATATTTGATGTCTCTACAAAATGTCAAATAACAAAGGATTTATCCAATCTCTATGTCATATATAACCAAAATACATCTTAAAATTCACAAATTAACCACTTAATCAATTAGTTTGATTTAGTTTCTCATGTCCTTGATTTTTATTCACAATTAGCCCATTTAATATTAAATTGACCATGTTACTTCTTTCTAATACTAAATCAGCCTTTATCATATTCAACCAGATCAACTTGTTTGATACTAAATCAGACATTATTTAGTTTAACATACTAAATCAGCCCTATAATACATAGTTGACCCCATTTAGAAAATTATATTATCCCTCTTTTATAAACTAAATCATCTCTCTAGTATGTAGTTGACCTTATCCTCTATACCAACTAGGTTGTCCCACTGCTATGTAGTTAACCACACTTTAGCCTATTAAATCATCCCACTACTATGTATTTGACCCATATATTCTACTTGATATGTCAACTTGGATGACTTTTTTCCTTCACAATGATAATATTTTAACCATTTACCATAAATGTCTTAGGTATTTATTGGTCTCCCACTACTATGTATTTGACCCATATATTCTACTTGATATGTCAACTTGGATGACTTTTTTCCTTCACAATGATAATATTTTAACCATTTACCATAAATGTCTTAGGTATTTATTGGTCTGACTTCTTCTTATCCAATACCCCTTTCTACCTGTAGTCTATTTAAAAATTTATTAGGGTTAATTATGGTGCCTAGATTTGGCCTACCACTTAATTTTTTATACCTAGCTCAATTTCAAATAAAAATACTTAAAATTTTGAAATTCAAAATTACTTACCTATGCTACACTCATTGTGGCTATTATGCATCCTCCCAATCTCATATATCATATCCTCACCATGATGGTTCTCTAATCTCACACTACATTTCTTAGAGATCTATTTTCTTAGAATAGTAAAAATAACAAATGAATTATTTTCTCCCTATTTATATTTACTATTCAAATTTATTTACCTTTCAAATATTTACCACCAGATTATGTCTTTTGACCATATCTTTGTTTCTACTATCTCTCTTTCCAAACCATAATTTTTTTCGAATCTTGACATTTTAGAGAATAGTTTCACATGTTACATGTATATTTTTCTAAAAAATTTATTTTTATCTTTTTCACTAATTTATTTAGGTTAGCCTAGTGTTCCCTACATTTGACACCTTCATATTTATTACATCTCAATCTTTATCTAGAACACTAAGGTATGTAAAGGTATGTGTTTTTCAATTTTATCTTTTCATTTATCTTATTTGATTTTTGATATAATTTATTTAGCTTCAAAATCATGTGATACTATGTTCTTTTCCTAAAGCATCATCCCATGTTACACCTACATGACATGTGATGAGATTCAAGTGGGGCATATGTATACACATAATATTTTCAAACTTTTATGAATTACTAATACTTTTTCTCTTAAAACAACTCATTGAGTCTCAATCTATCTATGTGTATGGCCTAAGGGGTACACCAAGAAAGGGGTAGATAGACCATTGGTGCTTCATTAGATTTTTTTCCTGATACTACCACTTTTTATCTACATAATCATCTCCTAAAAATACTCTCCTAAGATTTACCTCCTATTTTTCATCTTCCTCTAGGTATTTTTTATTTTCATTATCCCTTCTCTAGCCTAAAACCTTTTCCAATGGGTTATGTTACACAATCAACCCCATCAAACCTATACTCTAATTGATAAAACTCACTTAGGGTCTAGGTCAGCCCATGGATAACCTAGACCAAGACCTAATTTAATTTTCTCAATAATGATACAAAGTTGATATGATAGATCTATTAGTGAAACTTTTGAAAAAGTCTAGGGTTAAATTAAGCTATATATACACATTCATTTCCATAATTTATGTGGAAGAGAAGAAGAATAATATTATATTTCACATTTGATTATCCACCATTCTACTTTAGAAGCATAGCTTAGGGTTTAAATACTTTCTTTATAGATATGGATCTTGTCTTGTGGAGAAGTATTTTGGAATCATAGATAGGTTGTGTAGCCTAGAGCTAATTTATCCTTTTTATCCTTACATACCATAACAACCTCTTGTGAATCACCTTGTCTAAGGGAGATATTAAGGCTTGATGGGTTCATATTCAAAGGTAAGTATTCTTAAATTTGCTCCTTCTTTTTAAGAGTAGATAGAGTAGCATTTTTACTTCTCTCACATGCATTAATATTTCATATAAATTGATATGAGCATGCATATACTATTCATGTTTAATTTTAATTTTTATTACCTCCACTTTGTGCCACAAGATTTGGTGAGCACTAGATTATATTTTACTTTACTTTTCATATACTTTGTAAATATGAAAACACAGGTCTTGGTTAGGGTTATCACATAGGTTTTATTGATTAGAGGCTTTATAACCCTCCCTAGTTGTATTATTGTGGTATATATCATTTGGCTAGGTCTAGTGGATCCATCTTCATCATGATCCTAAATATCTAATGTATAAATAATTAGAAGTGTAAGTAGGATTTATCTTCTCTGAGCTAGGATTGATTTAATAGATTAGTTGAATTTATCTTTGAATACACAGGGCATGACCTATAACTTTGATATGGTGAAGTGAAACCCTTGAAATTTTAAGGGGATAAAGTTTAAATCTAATTTTCATTGATTTTGAGTCAAGCTCTCTTTATGGGTGTGCATGTCAACCTAGTGAATCACCTCCCATAATGCTAAATAATTATTGTAGTCATTGTTAAATAATATGGGGTCAAAAAATATATCATTATATTTAGTTGAATTCTTATTAGAAAATCATGATGGTGGAAAGATTGATTGAAAGGTCTTAGATGAGGATACCATTACTAATCGACTCTGTTGACAATGTCTTGGTTTTCTAATTTGTATATCACCTCCTCTAAATGTACCATACACATAAAACATTGGTAGCTAGGGCTTTTTAGTAGGGAGGCAAGTGAATTTAGAGTTATCTTGGGATTAATGAGCATGTCATTCATCTATAATTTTTTGATATAACTTTGCCATTAATTTCCATTTCATGGTTTATTAATGTCCAATGTCTATAAATTTGATTTGTTTGTTCAATTTAAACTTTTCCACTTCATTTCATGGGCATGCCATGTAGTCACTCTTGACATTTTATAAGAGTACCACATCATTTCCTTTTGCCAAGTATCACTTCATCACTTATTTCACTTGTATTTACTATGTCATGGTGTTCTTGGTAATCAAGAATCAAGATATAGCACTAAAATGGTGTTTTTGAGGTGAACAAATATCTAGAATAAAAGTATTGAATAGTTTTATTGAAGATGAAAATGAGCTGGAAAATAGCCATGAACAATTTATCTAAATACCCAGATGATCTAAACATGTTTTACAAACCAAATTTTCAAAGACAAAAATTTTAAACATTTCTACCAAATAATTATGCAAAACAAATTCTTTGAAGACCAAAAATCCCAAAAATCAAAATGTTGAAAAAATAGTCTAAACATTTCCACTAAACACTTTTATTGAAGGCCATTTTTATGCCATGTAATTTTTGTCAAAGAGTTTTGCCAAACAAATTCTCTAAAGGACCAAATTAACTAAAGTGTAATTTTTTTGAAAACTTGGGTCCCAAATAATAAATGGCTAAGCTATTATAAAAATAAAAACTTTATTAAATTGTCTTGAACAAAAAATCCAAAGAGTAAATTCATACCAAGGTATATGATGTGATAAAAACTATATGAAGATAGGCTTCTGAATAATATTTTTGGAAACTAAATATTTCTAAGTACACTTCCAAATAATTTCATCGAACAAGTTCACTAAACAATTCACTAAAGACCAGAATGTTGAACCTATACATACACAACTTTTGAAGATCATTAATAGGTTAGTCCACATAGAAAGGGCATGTTCATAGGTTTTTTAAATATCAAGGTTAGTTCAACACATAAATCTTTCTCTTTAGATAACTATCAAGATAGACCTAGAAATTTTCAAAAATAAAGTGGGTCCCTATTCTAAAATGAATAATTGGTTTATGTTGTGTATAACATATGAAGAATTATAGGGGAAGTAATCTTTAGTATTTGAGAACCCATAAAATTTGGTTAATAATTTTAGATCAAACATGAACCATTTCATAAATAATAAGTGAATTTCTCAAATAAAAGAGATTCTTAACAACTATATGCAAACAAAAATGCATCATGTCTATAAATCAATCCTAGCTTGGAAAAGATAGAACATACCTATACTTATAATTAGGGTGCACTTATTAAGTAGGAGTATGACCAATATGGGGATTCACTAGACCTAATCAAGGGATCATTTTTCACAACATATAATGATAGATAGGGTTCCAAATCCTACAGTCTAACATAATCACACAACCCTAATGGAGTCTTAATGTTTAAAAACATTCACCTATTATAATAAAAAGAAAGTAAATCTAATCTAGTGCACACCAAAGCATATAGCATAAAGTGCAGGTTAGAAAAAATAATAGAAATATGTATAGGGAACTTCAATTAAATTAAGTATGAGTAACACCTAATACATAAAATATGAAAGATAATATTATTCAAACTAATATGTATGCTAGTTATATCTAATAAAAGAGAGGAGAAAAAAGTTGGAATATACTTACCTAAATGTGAACCTATTTAGACTCAATCTCTCCCTTGGCCAAAGGGGCTTTACATGAGGTTGTTTTAGTTTGTAAGGATAAATAAGAAAGGCCAAAACATCTAAGACTTATCCATAAAGCTAGATTTTCCAAATAGGAAACCTTAGTTAAGTCTCCTCAAGTAGTATGGTGGAAGATCAGATTGTGAAGAAGTGAAAGTGAATAATAAATCTTGATTGCACATATGAATAATGATCAAAATTATCTTGTATATATAGGTAGATTTTTCCCTAAATCCTTTCAGAAATGTCAGTTGTATAAGGTCGACCCAGTCAACCTAGTCAACCCAGTGTGTTTTTAGGGATAATTCACTAGGTCTGAACTAGGTTGTCTAAAAGGATAAAGAGATAAGAAAGTGAAACATAACCCTATATTTTACTGGATCAACTTATTTGAGCTAGTATATTTGATTGACTAAAAGGGGTTTAAGACAAGAAAATTAGGGAAGGAAAGAAGAAAATACTGGAGGAGTATTCAAGGGAGAATAAATAGCTCAGGGAATGATTTTGGGAGATGGTTGGATTGGTAAAAATATGGAAATAAGGGACAATAATATTTCAAAGCACCAAAGGTTTTACCACCCCTTTCTCGATGTGCCCCTTAGGGCATGGACTTTGAGAGATTGAGTCTCAATGGGTTCTTGTAAGATGTAAAACATTAGTATTTGATAAAATGTTGAAAATATTATGTGTATACATATGACCCACTTTAATCTCATCACTTTTCACTAAGGTGTAATAGGGGATGGTTCTTCAAGAAAGAACATAATAACACACAATGTTAATGTTAAGAAAAAATTTGTAGTATTTAAAAGGAAAAATAACTAAAAGGGAAACTAATCTAAAAATTAAATAATTAAAAATTAAATGTAATGTGTACCTTAAATTACCTTTACCATGGGATGGTTATCTATTATGTTATTAGTTTTGATTGTGTAGGGCATAGAGACTACTTTTGACAAACCCAAGAATACAAAACTAAAGAGAAAAATAAACAAATGCAAGAAAAGCAAAGATAGTGTTATGGAGATGAGATGTACTTTGGAAATTTGGAAAGCTATGGTGACAAGTGATATGTTAGACAAAATGGCCAAGTCAAAAAATAATAATAAATTAGGTAACCAAAAATCCAAGCCTATTAAAGACTGAAAAACTCAAACAAGTTATCCTTAAGTAAGAAAGGAAAACTCATCAAGTCAAACCAAGGATACATGTCAAATAAGATGGTAAAATGAAACAAATCAAAGGTAAAATATGAAACAACATGGTAAAACAACATTGATGAGTGAGAAGTAACAATCCACATCTCACTCATCAATGGAAAAAGGTGCATAAAAGGGAAAACAACATTGATGAGTGATAAGTAATAAGCCAACCTCACTCAACAATTAAAAAAATAAATGATGAAAGGAAAGTAAATTAAGTGTACAAATGTAAGTATATGGTAAAATAAATAATAATCCAAAGTTACTCAAACATATTTTACTCTAAGGATAAATAAAATTGAAACAAATTAGTGTTTGTTGAGTTGTGGAGTTAAAAGCTTCACCAATGAGCTATGCAGTAATCGGCATCAGCAAAATCGGTCAAAACCAACTAACATCGATTAGAGGTCGACCAACATCGATCAGCATCAGTTAGAACCAACTAACATCAGTTAGGGGTCAGCTGGCATCGGTCATCTTTAGACCATCATCAGACTTCTGTGCATTTCCAGAATTAGACAACATTTCTAATTTTAGGAGAACAACTAGTTTGCATGTAAAGACTAAAATTAGTCTTGAGTCTTTTTTTCTAATTATTGTTTGCTTCTCAATTATATTTAAGAGACCCATGGGGTAGTATTGTAATCAGGGGTGTGTAAGATCAATTAGATTTTCAAGGTGTAAGATCAGGAAGATCTGTAAGGTGCAAGATCAAGAAGATCTGCTAGAAAACAATTCAGTAATTGAACTGGTTGTAATTGATAGAGAGAGAGATAACTCTTGAGGGAGAATTACTGTACACCCAAGAGGTTTGAAGAAGAAGAGAGATTTATTCATTGTATTTCCTTTTGGAAGAATCTAATACAAGATTATTGTTTCTTATATCTCTTATTATTTGTTATTTCTAATTTCTAGTTACTTATTACTTTTGGTTCAATTCCATGTTTAGTTGCTTATACAAAAGTAATCAATTGTTGTCCAAGATCCTAACAAGTGGTATCAAAGCTATGTGTATACACTAACAAATGGTATCAGAGCGTGTTAGTGTTTGTTGATTACAAAATTCACTCATAGGGGTTTCTGATTGAGTGGGAGTAAAGCAATGGCAGAAGAAAGTAAACTAAGAATGGAGAAATTCAATGGCAAGAATTATCAATTATGGAAGATGTAGATTGAAGATTATCTATATCAGAAAGATCTATACTTATCATTGGGTTGGTTTTCAAGTAAGCCCACATATATGAAAGATGAAGAATGGAATGTTCTTGATCAAAAGGCTATTAGATCTATAAGGTTGAGCTTGGCATATTTTGTGATTTCCAACTTATCACAGGCAAAGACAACGGTAGAGTTAATGGATACTTTGGCAAATTTATATGAAAAACCCTCAGCTTTGAATAAGGTATATCTTATGAAGCAATTATTTAATTTGCAAATGTAGGAAGGTGGATCTGTATCTAGTCATCTTAATGATTTCCATGTAATAGTAAATCAGTTAAATTTAGTCAAAATGGTTTTTGATGATGAAATTAAGGCTCTCTTAATCTTATGCTCTTTACTTGAAAGTTGGCATAGTTTGGTAATGGTAGTTAGTAATACTGCATCTGCTTCAAATATCTTGAAAGTTGATGATGTTGTTAGTGTAATCTTGAATGAAGAAATTTGTTGGAAAAGCATAGGGGAAACATTAGGTAATGCTTTAAGTATTGAAAGTAGGGGAAGGCAAAGAGAGAAGGGAAAGCAAGGTCAAAGATGAAAAGAAGATCCAAATGTAGAAATCGAAGAATAACCTACTAGAATTGTGGAAAGAAAGGGCATGCAAAGAAAGATTGTTGGTTGAAGGATAAAGAAGAAAATCAACATGAAGGTAATAAAGAAGCAAAAGTTGCAGGTATTGTTGCATAGGATGCTCTTATATTTTCTTTGGATAATAAAGTAGAATCATGGGTTTTAGATTCTGGTGCCTCTTTCCATGCAACCCCAAATAGAGAATTTTTCAATGATTATGTCCATGGAGACTTTGAAAAAGTTTATTTAGGGGATGATGAGCCTTGTCAAATGATTGGCAAAGGAAAAGTGCAGCTGAAATTGTAGAATGACAACACATGGGTGTTGAAGGATGTCATGCATGTACCCATCCTGAAGAGGAATCTGACTTCTACAGGAAATTTGGGTGATGAAGGTTGCACAATAACTCTCATAGCTAAATCTTGGAAAGTTTTCAAGGGTGCACTTGTATTAGCAAGAGGTAAGAGAGTAGGTACACTTTATCTATCTACTTGTATTACTGATTATTCTCCTTTTGTTCTATCTACTTCAAATTTAGATGCAAAGTTATGGCACTATAGGCTTGGTCACATGACTGAGAAGGGAATGGATGTTCTTAAGTCAAAAGGTAAGCTTTAAGATTTAAAAAGCATAGATCTAGATTTCTGTGAGCATTATATTTTTGGGAAATAGAAGAAAGTGAGGTTTCTCAAAACTGGGTCAACAAAGAAGAAGCACATGTTAGAGCTTGTTCACACAGATGTGTGGGGACCAGCTTAGGTAGCTTCTATTGGAGGATCACAGTATTATGTTTCTTTCATTGATGATGCTACAAGAAAGGTATGGGTTTATTGCATAAAGAGGAAATATGATGTTTTTGACACATTTAAGAAATGGAAAGCCTATTTTCTTAATGAGAAGGTGATGTATAGTGATCAGCTTAAGAGGTTGAATAATTCTGAGTAGGGAAATCTTGATTTGGAAAAGGTTATGTTCCAAAATGATCTCACAAGTAAAAATCACAACTCATAGGAAAACATAGAGACTCACATCAGTCAAGTGGAAATTGATGTCAGTCAGGTGGTTAATTAGGAGGAACTGACATCAGTCAAGTGTAGACTGACATCGATCAGAGATGACCAAGATCAGTCACTGTCGATCAGAGATGACCGGGATCGGTCACTGTCAAAAATAAATTTGAGCAGACAACAAGCTATCAATGAGTCTCAAATGCCCATAAGGAGGTTTGAAAGGGTAAGTAAGCCTCCAATTCATTATTCCCCTTCTTTATACTACTTGTTGGTCACTGATGGTGGAGAACTAGAATGTTTTGATGAGGCAATGTAGGTAGAATCTAGGAAACAGTAGGAGCATGGCATGAATGAGGAAATTGATTCCTTAGAAGAGAACTATACGTGGGATTTAGTTGAGTTGCCAGCTAGAAAAAAAGCACTAAAAAACAAATGGGTTTATAGGTTAAAGGAAGGAGAGAATGGACAAATGAGGCATAAGGCTAGTACAATGGTATGTACTAGACCAGATATTGCCCAAGCAGTGGGAGCTGTCAGCAAGTTTATGGCTAATCCAGGAAAGGAACACTGGAAAGTAGTTCAGTAGATTCTCAGATATCTGAGAGGGACCAACAATAGGCATTTATGCTATGGAGAGTCAAACACTTCTCTATATGGGTATGTAGATTCGGATATGGCAGGTGACTTGGATGGTAGGAGAAGCACCACAGGATATGTGTTCACTATTGGTGGAATGGCGGTTAGCTAGATTTTAAAGTTGCAGAAGGTTATTGCCTTGTCTACTATAGATGTAGAATATATTGCAGTCACAGAGGATAGCAAGGAAATGATTTGGATGACTCAGTTCATGGAAGAGTTGGGAAAGGAGTAAGAGAGTTGTAGATTATACAGTGATAGTCAAAGTGCAATTCATTTGGCAAAGAATTCAGCCTTTCATTCAAGAACCAAGCATATACATCTTAGGTACCACTTCATTAGACAAGTATTGGAGGATGGATAGTTGAAGCTAGAAAAGATCCATATGGATAAGAACCCTGCTGATATGTTAACAAAGCTGGTAACAAAGGAGAAGTTGAATCTTCATTCAACTTTTGTTGGTCTTCAAGATTGAACTTGAAGAGGGAGAAACAAGCCAGAGAAACAAGCTAGAGGATGTTGCTGTATAGGTACAGGTGTAGTTATTTATCTCTAAGTGGGAGATTATCGATTTATGGAGCTAAAAACTTCACCAATGAGCTACATAGTAACTGGCATTAGTGGAATCAGTTAAAACCAACTGACATCAGTTAGGGGTCGATCGACATCGGTTAGCATCGGTTAGAACTAACTGACATTGGTTAGGGGTCAGCTGGCATCGGTCATCTTCAGACCAACATCAGACTTTTGTGCATTTCTAAAATTAGATAACATTTCTAATTTTAGGAGAACAACTAGTTTTCATGTAAAGACTAAAATTAGTCTTGAGTCTATTTTTCTAATTATTGTTTTCTTCTCAATTCTATTTAAGAGACTCATGGGGTAGTATTGTAATCAGGGGTGTGCAAGATCAATTAGATCTATAAGGTGCAAGATCAGGAAGATCTATAAAGTGAAAGATTAAGATCTGTTGGAGAATAATTTAGTAATTGAATTGGTTCTAATTGATAGAGAGAGAGAGAACTCTTGAGGGAGAATTACTATACACCCAAGAGGTGTGAGGAAGAAGAGAGATTTATTCATTGTATTTCCTTTTGAAAGAGTTTAATACAAGATTGTTGTTTCTTGTATCTCCTATTATTTGTTGTTTCTGATTTCTAGTTACTTATTACTTCTAGTTCAATTCTATGTTTAGTTGCTTATACAAAAGTAATCAATTGTTGTCTAAGATCCTGACAGTGTTAACATGTTTTTAAGAGATGAAGAAGGAATTAAATAAGGGAAAATATATTTGGAATCATAATTTTTCTATCAAGGGGAAAATGAAATGGGTAAAGGGGAGAATGATGGAAAAACCAAGGTATAAAAACTCTTTATCAAAGTCAAGACACTCAAATTAGGTTTGTCAAAACAAGAAGATTTTTGACCTTAAGGACTATGAAGAGCTTCTTTTAGCAACACAAGTCTTAGGTAAACAAATGGAGTATATATATCATACCATGAAGGCTAAATGCATGAAAATTTAAATGGACCTACCTTCCCATAATATGTTCCCCATTCCTCAAGACCCCTTACAGAGTCATCAATCTACTTTGAATATTGGGTACTTATGTGAGAAAGTAGGTAGCACCATAGAGTTTGTTGAATTCCCTTATTCCAATCTACTGGCCTACCATAACCCAAAAGACCATGGCTTTATGTGAGGCCAACTTTAGAGTTTGATATTTGATTAGAGATAAGAGATGTCCTTGTAATCACAGCTTTTGGTGTGAATTTGACTTTTGAGATTTGTATGTTTTATTTTATATATCATTTCCTTTTATTTCAAATGATTTGGATTTTAACTTTTTTGATGGCTTTCTCTATTCCTCCTCCTTACAAATTTGGAAAACCAAACATGGGTGCCAAATATGAATTTACTTTGAATACTTGGGACAACATTTCTAAGAGATATAAATTAAAAGAGCATGTGGTCTAAGAGTCTTATAAATTAAGGTAAAATAAAATTGATATATTGAATTTGACCTTGTTTTATCCAATGTGGAGTGAAAGAAAGGGAAAATCAAGAGGAATGACACATGAAACAACTTATATTACTTAAAATCATTAAAAAATGTGGAAAAGGGAAAAGAGGGATATAATGACAATAAAGTGTGATTCCTTATCATAAGAATAAGGGAAATGGAATAAAACATGCTAACATAGATTGTTGTACAGATTTCATCTAGAAAAAGAAGTAAAAGCTAAAGTTTGAGATTAAGGATCAAAAATATGAAAAAAGTGATAATTTTATGAGGAGGGCCAGGTCCTACCCATATTATTACATTTCAAGTACATAAAATAAAAACCCAAGGGGTGCCAAAAATCAATATGAAAGATAAAGTGAAAGAGATGATAAAAAATATGGTAATATTATGAGGGATGTCGAGTCTTATCTATAATATTACAAAATAACTCATAAAATAAAAACCCAAAGGATACCAAAATAACATTGGAAAGTAAAAAGTATTTGAAAAATAAGTAAAAGATGGTGGTTTTGTGAGGAATGTTAGGTCCTATCCATGGTCTTACAAAGAAACTCACAAAATAAAAACCCAAGAGGTACAAAAAACAAGAAAAAATATAAGAAGATAAAGAAGACTATGGTGCATAAAGAAACCAAAAGACCAAAAGGGAGGACTAAAGGTTTGATAAAGGAAGGAGGGAACATGTTACAAAGTGAAAGACCCATGCCTAGGTGACCCACAAAAACCATTAGATATATAGAGATAGAAAGCATAAAAAGAAGAAAAAATTTAGGAAATATACTTTTTAAGGAATTGAGCATTAGTGGGCTCTTTGAAAATATAGCTTTCATTACTTTTAAGATAGTAGGTAATTAGACCAACAATGTATTTAATTAAATATGTGCCCCACTATTTTTTAGAATGTTTACCTTCTTTATCATGGGTGTAGTCTAATTTAAGGACAAGATCACCAACATTAAAAGTGCAACTTTTAACACATTTATTATGTTATCTATCAATGCGAGCCTTATATTGGTAGTTATGTTGAAAGTCAGGGATAAAACATTCATCAAGAATATCAAGGTAATAAATGTGAGATTCATGTAATTATTCATCAAAAATAATACCATGAAGAGACATACAAAGAGAGGGAATCTCAACTTCAAAAGGAAGAACCGACTCAGAACTATAGACTAGCAAAAATGGAGTTACCCCTATGGAAGTACATTTGCTAGTTTGATAAGCCCAAATTGTAGAGTAAATATGAATATGTCAATCCATGTGGGTTTAATAAATGGTATTTTGGAAAAGAAATAGAGAATTTTATTAGTGGCCTCAGCTTGACCATTGCATTGTGGATGATAAGGCATGGAAAATTTGTGATTGATCTTGAATTTGTTACAAAGTTCTTTAACATGCTTGTTTATTGAATTACCACCATTATCTGAAATTATGGTATGGGGAATGCCAAAATGGAAAATAATTTGGTTAAGAATAAATTTGGAAATGGTAGGACTAGTGACATTAACAAGGGGCATGGATTCTACCCACATGATAAAATATTCAATAATGGTAATGATAAAGACATGTCCATCATGAAAGCAAGGAATCTTACAAATGAGATCAAATCCCCATGTGGAAAATGGCCAAGGAGATTTTATATTTTTAATTTTGGTTGGAGGTGAATGGATTATATCATCATGAAGTTGACAAGGATTACACTTTTTAACATATTTAATTGCATCCTTTTCAAGAGTAGACCAAAAGTAACCCATATGTAGACATTTACATGCTGTATCATGTTCTCTATAGTGACCACAACAAATTCCCCCATGTACTTATTAAAGAAGAGGAGAAACCTCATCTTTCATAACATAATAGAGAAAGGTACCTTCAACATTGTGATAGTAAAGGATGTTGTGTTGAAATACATAATTGAAAGCTTGTTTATGAATGCATGTCTTTTCATTAGAGTCTAAATTAGGAGTATAAGTTTGATGTTATAAGAATTAAATGATATCTTTGTACCACATTATTTGTCTAGTGGTAACAACCTCAATATGATAGATAAGAAAATTTGGTAGTTGAGTTGAATATGGAGATTTTCTTATTTGTATAAGAAAAGAAGGATAAAAAAGTACTTGATGAGGATGAAATAGGAAAGCTGAAGAGGCAAGATAATTATCAATGGAATTTTGATATCTAAGAATAGGCTCAATAGTGAAAGAGATAAAATACTTAGTAAGAGTGGTTGAAATTTGATGATAGGTGATGAGGTTTTCCCTTTTACATTGATAATCACCACTAATTTGATGGAAAATAAGTTTAGAATCACCTCAAGCATGAATTTATTGAATGTATAAGTCAAGAGAAGATATCATGACTAAGATAAGAGCTTCATATTCAGCCATATTATTGGTGACATTAAAGGTGAAGCAGAAAGATAAAATAATGATTTTACCAAGAGGACTTGTGAAAATGCAACCTGCCCCAGCTCCTTGGAGCTATTTATCACCATCAAAGTGAATGGTCTAAGTATCCTCATTTAAGTCAAAATTAATTTTAGGGAGATCCTCAATAACTACTTTTGGTTTAGTAGTACCAAATAGAGTGAAAGATTCATCTAGTTGATTGGCTTCAAGATTGATGGTAAAGCTATGAAAATAATATTTGAGAGAGATAACTTGATTAAGAAATTCAATGTAAAGGATATTATCATTTCTAAGATCATATTTAAGGGAAGAAGTGGCTGGAATGGGATATGTAAAAATTTGATCAAATATGACTTTCCCTTTAACAACTTTTTGAGTGATGATAAGGAGATCCAATTCCATAAGTAAAACCATCAATTTACCAATTCTATCTCTAGGAAGAAATGATTTGGAGAATAAATGATGAAGGGTGTTATAATGAACAATGAAATAAGTAGTTTGGTAAATCATGAAGTGACTAAGATTTTCAAATGCAAAATAGATAGTGAGATAGTCATACTCAATTTTGGTATAACATGGTTCATAATCAATAAGGCATTAGCTAATATAATAGATAACATAGTCTCTTCCTATATCAACTTGTTGGACAAGCATTGCCCCAAATAAAATAGGTATGGAAGAAGTATATAGAATCAAGGCTTTATCATTGAAAGGAGGATGAAGTGTAGGTAGATGAAGTAATGACTCTTTCATGTTATCAATGTCTTTTTAACATGGATCCATCCATTCTAAAGTAGTTACTTTTTTGAGAATGGAATTAACAAAGTGAATTCAATATGCCATTTTAGGGAAAAATCATATAATTACCCCAAGCTTTCTTAAATAAGTACAAATTTCAAGAATAGAATGAAGAATTGGCATGTTGATGATAACACTAATTTTGGTAGGGTGAACATCAATTCCATGGAGAGAGACTAAGAATCCTAAAAAATTTCTAGATGTGACTCCAAAGATACATTTGTAAGGATTGAGTCTAACTTTATATTTAGGAAGATGGTTAAATATGATAGTGAGATTAGAAAGATGAATTTTATGATGTTTGGATTTAGTAATAAGATCATCCACATAGGTTTCAACAATTTTGTGAATGAGATCATGAAAACTGTGAGTCATTAATCATTGATAAGTGGCTCTAGAATTTTTGAGGCTAAATGGAATTTTTACATAGAAATAAATTCCCCATTTTGTGGTGAAATTAGTCTTATGTTTGTCTTAAGGAGCAATATGAATCTGATTATATATCGAGAAATCATCCATAAGAGATAACATTTCATAACTAGCCATGGAATCAATGATGGAATCTATTGAAGGTAAGGGAAAATTATGCTTGGGAAAAGAGATATTAAGATTGTGGAAATTAATAAAAATGTGAATGACCATAGTGACTGTCTTTTGAATGGGGACAATATTGGAAACCCATTCATAATAATCCATTGGTTTGATAAATTTAGCATCAAGTAATTTTATGATTTCCTTATGAAATAAAGTTGAAACTTTAGACATAAATTTTATTTATTTTTAATGCATAGGATTAGCATCAAAATAATTAATGATATTATTCACCACAATGCTAGGGATTTATTCATAGGACCAAACAAAATATTCATGATATTGTCAAAGAATAGGCTAAAATTATTATGTTCAGTAGGTGAAAACTCTAAAAAATTTGTAAATGGTCAAGGGAAATATGGTGTATCATATTTGATGTGTTTTTTTTCTTCAAGAAGCATGGAATTTCAATCTTGAAAGTGGTATGGTGCATTAGGTAAGGCAAAAATTTGATTTGTTTTAGGATCAATGCTAGTAGTGAAGTTGTTGAAGCAAATAGTTTTAGTCTTAAAATTTCAAACTTTATGATGTTACCAAGGAAGTTGAAGTTCTTGGGAATAAATTAATTTAATGATAGCTTCATCTCTAGGTAAGGTAGGAAGATTACCATAATACTAAAAATATAATTCAAGATCTAAGATATGACTTCCATGGTTATTAGACTCAAAGTGTCTCTCATGAACATCGGTGACCTTGGAATCCAATGTAATTTTGGGAGTAGAAAGAGTAGAATGAGTAGAATATATTGGAGTGATGGTGGATTTAGTCATAGGAAAAGAATATAATGTAATGATAGGATCCAAAGGTGTAGTAAATTATAGAGGTTCAAAATGCATAACTTTCTATACCACCCAAGGAGTATCAATAAGCAAAAGATTGAGAGGAGGAAAATGACCTTCAAGATCTAATGTATGATCCACAGAAATGGTATGCACATACAAATTAAAAACATGGATTCGGGATAAATTTTTTGAGTAATGTTGGACATCCATGTCCCTAGATTGAGCTTGGGCCGTGATATAGTTATTGTCATATGTTGGAGAAATTATACATGCTTAAGAATTAGGTGGAGTTTCAAAGGCTAAAATCCCAATATTATTAAATATACAAAGAGACATGATGAGAGGATCTTGAAATAATTTAGGCACTCCAAATACATTGTAATTGAAGGCATCTTTTTGTAGAGAAGGCTCTTGAACATTTCATGAAGGGGAAAAGTTGGTAATATCATCCATGAGAGGAATAGTATGGTCTCTTATTAAGAGATAAGGAGGAAGACATTGTGAAATACAGGGAGGTAGCTTGGTAGTAGTACAAGTATGTTGTAAATAATTGGGATCATCATCATTAGAATCCACAAGAGTAACTTATAAATTAGGAATCATGTTGATGAACTCCAATAAAGGAGTACTATTAATCTTAAAAATTATAAGAATATAATATTGAGGTTTAGGATTAGGTAATTAGATACTCCACGGATTGGGGTCAAATTCACATTTATACCATTTTCCATTATGTAAGAATTTAATAAATTGACTACAAAAATAAGGAATGGTGCTCTTTTAATGAGTCCGTAGATGACCAAGAAGGATATTGTAAGATAAAGGGAGATCAAGTACCATAATCATGGTTCAAACTATCTTAGGTCCTATGGTTAATGGAAGCCAAATACATCCAAGTAGATTTTGATTAGTCTTATCAAAACCATGAAAAGTAAGATTAGTTTGCTTGAGATGATCCCTATTGTGACTAAATTATTGTATAAGCCATAAAGATGTGATATTAATACCAAAAACTTAATCAACAAGAAATTTATGTATAAGAGTGGTATTAATGTCTATTTTAATGAAGAGTGGTAGATCATCAACATGAAAAAGAATTTCATCATTGATCATGTCATCTTCAAGAAAATCAATAGAAGGTTCAGAAGAGGGACACGTGGTTTCAATGGTATTGACATTGGTAGGTTGAGATTCAGTAGAAGGTGGATCTTCATCTATGGAGAATGGATCTTCAACTTCTTTAAGTTGTTTCATAAGGAATATTATGATGATAGGGTGAAGTGAAAACCAACTACATAAGAGGAATCTTACAAGGTTTAGAGTTGAGTTATTCAAGAAAATTCCAATGAGAGTTAGAAGAACCAACATGAGATTTAGAAAGTAAATTAGGTTTGGAAGGTATAGATTTGGTTAGAGGATAAGAAGGAGGGAGTTTTTCCTCATATGCTTTTGAATCAACATTAGTGGTGGTAGTATCTTTAAGAAGTTTCTCTTCCAAATATGAATTTTTAGGCTTGGTAATGGGATCTTTGTGAGCTAGTTTATGATAATAATTGATCTTGGTAGTGTTGACATATTAATATTTGTTATAATATTGGTTGTAATCAGAATCGATGGCACAAACATATTTGACATTTTCTTGATTATTTGAAGAATGTTTTTGGTTATTAGAGGTAGAATCTTTAAAATTTTATAATTTTTGGGAAACATTAGTGTATTCTTAATGATGAAGATTGATCATAGATTCATGATTGAATCAATCACCAAGCATATAAGAGACAACAAATTTATTGAGCCCTCTAAAAGATTTATGAGAATGCCTAATGTCGATATGGAACCAACAAAAGAGATTAGTGTCATAACACTTAGGATGGGTATTGGGATAAATGAAGGGTTTTGAGGAAGGTAAAAATTATTTCATTTATTGAATTGAAAGAGGTGTATGAGAAGGTGATGGAATATCAATTTTGGAAACTCCTTGTTTGGTTTATGGATCATTACTATTGATAACATTAGATGTTTGAACAAATCAATGATAAATAGTTTGAATAAGATATAATTAGTCATGTTATGGTTGGTTTTATGAGATAAATACTTACATATTTTGATAAAGTCATGAGTTGATTCAGCGGAAGATCATTATGATGAAACTCTTTAACCAAAGAATTAACCAAATATTCAAGTTACAAAATAGAATGTTGGGGAAGTTGATTATACCATTTTAATACATCACTAATGAAAGTTTTGACTATTATTTTAGTAGTGGTGAAGGTATCAGTTTGGATCCACTCTTTGTAAAGGTTACCAAAGGATTTAATAAATGAGGTAGTGTCTTTTGTCTCATCATATTTGATAGTTGGATATATGTCACCAATATCAATGGAAATAATGAAGGGAGATAAAGGCTCATTTTGAATGGTTTGAAGCATCTTTTTATTTATTATGGGTTGAGTAATAACATTACCTAAGGCGTATTGAAGAGGTGGAGCAATAGAATTATGATTATCTTGAGGATGAATAGTTGGAGGTTGATCAACCACATTAATTAAGTGTTGTTAAAGTTGCATCATTTGGTTGGTATTAGAGTTTTGCATAATGTTCATTTGTTGAATAACTTGGGATAAAATTTGGGTTGTATTAGGAGGTGGGTTGGTTTTTTAGGATCAATCCCCAAATTAGTATCAGGGAGAGGATTGGAAGAATATGGATTGCTAGTGGGGTTGTTAAGTAAACTTTTATCAATCACTCCCACATTAGTTTGAAGATTTTGAAGATGAGAAGTGTCTTTATAAGTAAAAAAAGTATTATATCCATAAAAATAATATTTATTTACTATTTAAAACATATTATAGGTCATGGATGAAGGAGGAGAATAGGTTTCCCAAAAGTAATTCTGCTCTTGAGAGGAAAAGAGAGGGAGAAATGAACATTCCATATAGTATCTAAATGGATTCAACCTATCCAAGAAGATTATAATAGGATACTTATTTATAAATGAAGATAGATGAATATAATGTAAAATTGGAAAGATAAAAAACTATATTGATGAATAGGGAAAGCAAAAAATAGTACAAGATTGATAGGGTTGACCAAGCACATAAAATAGGACCTATAAACTATACAGGATCAACTAGGTCATATAATACAATAAATAGAGGAAATAAAAGAGGAAAAAGGACCTATAAACTATATAAGTTTGATTGGTTTGATACATCATAATGAATAGGGAATAAAAAGGGTACAAGGTTGACTGGGTTGACCTAGTACAATAGATAGGGAGAAAGAGAAAGATGATAACAAGTTATGAGATGAAACAAGACAATTTTTGTAGCTAATCTAGGAAGGTAAGATCTAAAGAAAAAAAACATTCAATTAGATCAATGATATCCAATCCAATTAAAGCACACAAAACAAAACTTACACTAATGTTGGCTAATGGAAGTTTGTACACACACAATTGAGCAAAGATCAAACGATAAACTGGAAAATTAAAGAGATAACTAATTGATCAACTTGAATGTCTATTAGATTATTAAAATATTATTTTGAATGTGATTAGAAGTTAGATATAAGAAAGGTAATAGATAGTAATCTAAGGATGGTCTTAGGTAGTTTGGGTTAAAAGGGACTATAGTAGAAATGATACAGGATTTGTATTGGGACCTACACCCTCACTTCACACACTATAGTGATAAGGGTGTTGGGTGATTAGCCATAATATACCATTAACCACACTTTATAATTGACTAGAGCATCAAGTCAACATCTCCCTTGGTGATGAAATCCAAGTAAGTTGGCCTTGGGTAGACAAAATGTTAAAGTGCTTGTTTATGTTTTTGTGATTTGGCCTTGTGTGCATAAAATAGAAATAAGAAAACTAAAATGTTAATAAAAACCTCTAATTAGAATATGTGAACTATTATAATCATGGAAGGAATATTAAAATAACTGTGTGAACTAATTACTAGTAAATAATAGGTTAATTCTAACTTTGAAATAAGGTATAATGTTGACACTATATGCACAAAATATAAAACAGGGTCAACAAGGTTGAACCTAGACTATTAAAAAAAATGTCTAAAAATATACAGGGTTGGTTAGGGTTGACCTAGTTATATCATACAACACATAGAACATAAAAATAGGTTGGAAAGATTGATCTAGTTGATTGTGGAAGGGAAATTTTAAATATTGTAAGCTATGAAAGGAAAGATAGAAAATAAAGAAACATAGAGATAAAAATGAAACTTGGTGGATCAAAGATGTAATGAAGGATGATTGTTGATGAAACTTGAATCATATGGTATAACCTACAAATTAGGTCTACGAGATCAATCGTGCTATGTAAGAACCTGCTTCAGAGTGTCTAAAATGTATAGGGTCAACTAGTTCAACCTAATATGTTGAACTAGATGTCTGAAAGTCTAGAAAGCTATATTGGGTTGACTGGGTCAATCCAGTTAATTATTCCTAAAAACTTGTGCATATATGTCAAAAAAATTGGGTCAATAGAGTTGATCCAATATGATAAAAATAATGACTAAAATAATGAAAATAAGTGAAATAAATCCTACAAGGGTTAGTTTTCACATCAGGTTCACCTAAATTTAATATGAAGGTGAAGCCAAAGTGAAACTAATGCTAATAAGAAAGGAACCAAAAATGAAAATTTAAATTCAATCCAACTATTGGTGGGATAGGATTCACATTGGGTTCACCAGAATATGTGAAATTAGAAATGCATCATGTCTATAAATCAATCTTGGGTTAGAGAAGATAGAGCATACCTACATTTTCAATTTGGGATAAATTTATTAAGAGGGAACATGACCAATATGAGGATCCACTAGACCCAATTAGGGGATCATTTATCACATCATATCATGTTAGGAATGGTTCTAAAGCCTACAGTCTAACACAATCACACAACAACCCTAATGGAGTCCTAAGGTTTAAAAACATTCACCTATTCTAGTAACAAGAAAGTAAATATAATCTAGTGCAAAGTGGGGGTTAGAAATAATAAAACAAATATTTATAGGGAACTTTAATTAAATTAAGTATGAGTAACACCCTAATACATAAAATATGAAAGATAGTATTATTTGAGCCAACATTTATGTTACTTATATCAACTAAAAGAGAGGAGAACAAAGTTATAATATACTTACCTAAATGTGAACCCATTGAGACTCAATCTCTCCCTTAGCCAAAGGGGCTTTGAAAGAGTTTGTTATGGTTTTTAAGGATAACTAATAAAGGCCAAAGCATCCAAGACTTATCCACAAGGCTATATTTTCCAAATAAGAAACCTAAGGTAAGCCTTCTCAAGTAGAATGGTGGAAGAATAGTTTTTGGATAAACACAAGTGAACAATAACTCTTGATTACACATATGAATAATGATCAAAATGATCTTGTATATATAGGTAAATATTTCCCCAAATCATTTCAAAAATGTCAACTATTAAGGGTTGACCTAGTTGACCCAGTATGTTTTCAGGGACAATTCACTAGGTCTGAGCTAGGTCGGACAAAAAGCTAAGAAAGCAAAAAATACCCTTAGACTGTACTGGGTCGACCCAATAGACCTAGTACAACTAACTAACCAAAAGGGGTTTAAGATAAGAAAATGAAGGATAGAAAGAGGAAAATACTATAGGAGTATTCAAAGGAGGAGAAATATCTTAGGGAATGGTTTTGGGAGCTAGTTGGATTGGTAATAATGTGGAAATAAGGGACAACAATATTATGAATCACCAAAGGTCTACCCAACCCTTTCCTAGTGCATCCCTTAGGGAATTCACTCAAAAGGATTGAGTCTTAATGGGTTATTACAAGATGTAAAACATTAATATTTGATAAAAGGTTGAAAATATTATGTGTATATAATAACCACATACTTACCTCTTCATTTACCCTGGATTTCTAGGTGAGGAAGTGATTTTATTTTACCCTTATTTTATGGAATTTATCATATAATTTGGATAATTCTAGGTTTCATTCTAGTTTTGAGAAACTAATATTTGAAAATAGGAGAGGCTTTAGCATTGCTCTACTACTAGATAGGCATCTATAGCCCTGACAAAGGTACCATTGGTTCCTTCTCTTTCCTCCTCCTATATTCTTATATGATGCATGATAAATTGACCTTATTTCATCATTTGATATTTTGATCACCTTTTTATTTTTATTTAGGTTTGTTGGATCATTCTTTTTAGGATTCCTTGATTCTTATTTTGCTATATTTTTATTTTTTAGAATATTGATGGAATAGGGAGAACAAAAACATAGTGAGATAATATATATTAAAGCATAATATTTTTTTACTAGATTGTTCCTACCATCTACACCCATATCAATGGTTATTTCCTCAAAAAAGTCTCAACATGATAACTATATTTTATCTAGTGAAAGTGATAAAACTTTCTAAAATTTGCATGTAATAATGAGAGTAACCTTTATACGCCTAATTAAAGAAGTCAATGGTAGCCTAATCATTATTAATTTTCTTCCTACATATATGAATTTTAAAAATCTAAAATATAAGTGTGTAAAATGCTACAAGTAAATAAGTTGGTGTACCTTTTCTTGGTGTGTCTTCCCATAGGTTGATATTTTAGCTTCTAAAAATGTTGTACGAATTCCAATGGGTTTGTACTTGCTTTAGGATACTAAGGTAGGTCAATCACATTGCCACGAGATAAATAAAAATGTCTAATATAGAAATTAAGAAATAAAATTGCAAAATAAAACATTTAAAATAGGAAATGTTAATCTAAGAAGTAGGGAATCTATTTTATAAAAGCAATAAATCTATCTAAATAATGTATGAAATATATTCTAATCCTACTCTACCACAAAATCCATTGTTACTTAGGAACATCCCTAGATGTTACAACCATGAAGTAGTGCTTCATAAATAATCCATTAATAGGATATGTCATCTCATTGCCCTAGAGGTCCCTCAAACAAAAATCATTGTTACTCAAGATTTATAAAATTATATAAGTTCCAATCCACAATGGGGTAAACTTGTTGTCTTATCCTTTCTTTTCATGGACTTTGTTCCATATAAGTACCAAGTTAGTTACTTTGAATGCTTAGAATTTTTCCTTATTAATCCACCTTTTGACTATGTACCAATGTTTATTAAAACTCTGTAAGGCTTTTATCCTTGAATCTTGCATTTTTATTATATCCATAATCAAGACTCCACTTTCTCACTTGGTTCCATGTATTCCCACATAAACTAATATGTTGGAAATTTAAGCATGATTGGGAAAACTAGTTGTCTCGTACACACCAGCAAATAAGGCATGGTCTTAAGGGCCTATTTGTATCTTATTAGATCAAACTGTAGTGTATACTTTAGTATATTATGCCAATCTCTAGGTTTGTTTGATATAGACTTTTTAATGGTATCAATTAGGTTATTATTTGTTGATTTAGCCAATCCATTTACTTGTGGGTAATGGTTGGATGATGACCTGATGGTGATTCAATTATTGCCGGCCCATTAAGTAAATTTGACTGATTGGAATGCTAGCCCATTGTCATAAACTAAAGAAATGGGGTTACTAGATATATTTGTGATATTTTTATTTTATAAATTTGACTAAATATTGTGTTCTTGAATGCTTTGTAGCCAAAAATTTGGTCTATCATCTTCAAAAGTCTATGGTAATGATTACAAACTTATGGCCAATGAAAAGATTGGGATTAATGACCCCAATGAAGTCCAATTCCCATTGAGAAAATGGTATTCCTTCAATAAAAGGTTGTAAATTCATTGTTATGTGAACTTATCCTTTCACCAAAACTTGGCATTCATAGAATATTCTAATGTGAACATGTACATCCTTGAATATTATTGGCTAGTAATAACCCAATCTAAGGATTTTATGGGACATGGTGTTTTTAGAGGGATGACCAATGCTTTTCAGGAATCTAGAACAACAAACATGCTCTGATCCCACTTGTCAGGATGCGAAACCGGAAACATACAATTGATTACCAAACTTCAAGCGACTTAAATATGCAAAAATAACTAGAATCAACAAGTAACTAGAATTCAGAATAACACAGCATATGAGAGACAATACACAACTTGTATTAACACTTTATACAGAAAAGAATACAATAAAGAAGATGCCACTTCTTCTCCACCACCTTACAGAGGTTTCCCACACCTCAAGTGAATAGTACTTCTTCTCCCCAAAGCTCTCCCTCTCATAGGTCCCAACACCCAACTCAAATACAGAGTTGGTGTTCACCTCCCATGCTCCACGCACACCACAAGTGCTCCACGCACTCCACAAGCACTCCACATGCTCCACAAGTACTCAAAGTACTTCAAGTAGATCTCCCATGAATCTGCAACAACCTGCAATTCAACAGACCATACTTATGGAAGGAACTCCCTTGCCTTCCTCTCTGCTCTATTCGAGTACACACCTGTACTCCAAGTAGATCCTGCCTGATACTGCTCCCTGTTGTGTTGCTGTCTATATGACCTTGCACACCTGCAAATCAAACAACGGTTCTGCTCACCTGTGAACCTCGACCTTGCACACACATACCCCTGCAGATCAACGATCTTACTTACCATGTAGATCTCCTATATAGGCCATGCAACTGTGACCAAGATCCTACACTCTTGAGGAACCCAGCTGGCTCTCCAATCCAGCACCAACACACCTAGTACTGAGGCACTAGGAGGAACGCACCATTGCTCTACCTCACACACAGAAGGAGCTTATAATTATGCTCTCTTACTCCCTAGCACACTTTTCCAATACAACCATGAGTCTATTATATATATCTCATCCAAACAATAATTAGACATCTAATTACAATAATTAGATCCACAGCTCTCAGTCTAAAAATAGATCTCTTCATGCAAACACTTGGTTCGTTAGCTAACTACCCGTAAATAGCTCGCAGTTGAACCACACAGGCGATCGACGTCAGTCCCTGTCTGCCTGGAGGTGACCGACATCGGCCGATATATGAACGATGTCGGTTGCTTCCCTTTGCTATCCTGCTGACGTTGGCTGATCAGACCGACCCCAACTTCTCTGCAACTCAGCAACCTTCAGCAACCTCCTCTCCTGTTTGCATCAGTGAAGCTTTTAGCTCCACAATCCTAACAATGCTTATATTTTGGCTCTAATTTTATATAACATATTGAGTTTCCTCTCATGATACACATCTCAAATAGATACCTTCATAATTCCTACTATAAAGGATCCATTTTTTGATCATGTAATGAGCCACTTTTAGTATCAAAGCTCTCCTTTATTATATGTTGAGTTGTGTGGAGCAAGTACCTATGAGTAAGTGTTGAATAATGTTAGTATACAAGTCTCCTTTATATACTTGGATTTCATAAACATCTTCAATGGTGATACATGGGTCAAGCTTAGTCATAAGTTGGATGATGCCTTGACCTATAATAATATTGATATGCTTGATTTCTATGTCAAACTCCTAGAATTTTACCATCCATTTTCCTCTACATTCTTCTAATTTTTTTTACACTAAAGTGAGATTGACAATAGGATTGAGTATAATGGCTATGGTCATATTCCTTATGTAGTGTCAAAATTTATTTACCACTTTGAAAAGGGTAAAGATTTTCTTGTCTATCATGGAATACTTGAGCTATGCCTCTTTTATGTTTTTTCTCATGAGTTAAATAGAATTATCACTTTCATCTTTCTTTTATGTGAGTACAATGACAATAATTTATTCTAATGTGAATGAATACAAGAATAAGTCTTTAGTAAATTCTAGACTTAATAGTATGGGGGGCTGAGATATTACATCTTTAATGTCTTGAAAATACTTTTAGGCCTTTATTGTCCATTCCACTTTAACATATTATTTGAGGATTTTTTTCAAATGTCTAATTATTTATACAAAGCCTAATATATAATTTCTCATGAAGTTGATCTTCTCAAAGAAAGATTTGAGTTCCTTCTTGCTATTTGGGAATATAATTTTTGATATCCCCTAGTTTTATCCAAATTAATTGTAATTCCATATTTGGTGATGATGTGACCCAAGCTATTACCTTTTGTGATGTCAAATATTCTATTCTTTGGGTCTAATGAGATTTAAAAATTTCTAAATATTTCAAATATTTATTGGTGACCCATGCGATTAGTCCTAACCTTTAAGAAAATTATGAGGTTATACATATAAATGATTATATAATTACCTATCACCCATTGAATTGCATGGTCCATGGATTGATAAAAGGTGTCACCTAGATTAATTAATAAAAATGGCATCTTATTATATTTATAAGTACCATAATTCATGGTGAATGTTATCTTCATTATATCCTCTAACTTTACCATCACCTGGTTATATCCTAAAAATCTATGTAAGAAGGACATCATTCTAGAACCACTTATTATCTAGATGACCTCATCCAAGGAAGGAAAAATATAATTATCTTTCTCAAAATATTTATTCAAGTTTATGAAATCAACACAGAGTCTAATTTCCCAACTCTTATTATTCACTGAAACTAAATTAGCCACCCAAGTTGAATGCTCGAGAGTGAAAACTATTTTTGCACTTAACAACTTTTTCACTTCCCTCTAAATAAGAGGTTTCAAGATATGATTTTCTAGACTTTATCTTTGCATGAATGGTTTGTGGTCTAGATTAAATGGGATTATATGGGTGATGACCCTTGGGTTGAAAAAATTCAAGTATTTGTATGTCCATGTAATCACATCCCTGTATTGGGTGAGTATATTATTCACTCTTTGCCTTTCATCTAGAGTACAACTGAGACCAATGTTACAATATCATGGGTCATATCCATCTCTTAGGTTATCCATTTTGAATTTAATTTTATTTACTTTTGGTTTCCTTTTGTATTTTTCTTGAGGATCTAAACTGAATGTCCTTTTTAAGGAAACCACTCCTAGAGGGAGGTAGTTTTTCTTTAGATAAATGACTCCTTATTCCCCTAATTCCTCTTGGCATAGGTAACTAGTCATCATCAATGATTTGAGACTAAAATTTCCCTAAGTTAGTCAAGAACTGGTCGATATACTAGTCATCATCAATGATTTGAGACTAAAATTTCCCTAAGTTAGTTAAGAACTGGTCGATATACTAGTCATCATCAAAAACATTGAAATTTTCCATGTTGTTTAGAACATATGGACAAAGTACTAGCTCAATAGAGAATTTATATATCTTGGATTATTGTAGAGGTGCCAAGTTGGTAGTTGAAGTAGCCAATGAATCCATAACTTTGATTATATTCTCTATAAATAGACACTATATTTAAGGACTCAAAGGACTCAATTAAATCCTTGACTCTATGTTTATAACTCTTTGGGTATGATAGCTTGCACTAGTATTTTTTCTTGAACTGATTGACAACAAGTTCATAATTTCTATAAATTAGTAATTGTTTGACATTATTTTTGAGAGAAAAATATATTACCAAAATTATTTCATCATAATCCACTCTATTTTTGATGTAATGTAACTATAGTAGTATGCCACCAAGTATTTATTTCCTTTTGAGTCCACCAATTCAATGACAATGCTATATCATTGTTTGTATCTTGTAACATTGAAGTGAAGAGTCCATAATTGGGAAGGTCCCTAGACTTTTAGTTCCTATACTTCATGCTTCATAGTAGAGGTATAAATCCCAAGATTAGGAGATTTATATATTACTTCTTAATTATTTGTATTATATTCAGTAATTGGGTGCTTCATTATTATATCCTAATAAATTTTAATTTAGTTTGAAACACCTTTCCATTGTAACCAAATGTGAGAAATGTTCATTAATACATACCAATTCAATGTCTTGGCCCAATCTTTGAAGATGATGAATACATATCATTGTAGGATATCCACTAAAAGTATGTCAATTCTCATTTGTACTCATGGATCAGATGCTACTTGGATGCATAAATCATTTAGTTATCCTATTTGGGGTATCATGGTCTTATCTATATATGAAACTATCCTATTTGATGGGCTTGGAGTCAAACCTATATTTTGACAAAATGAATTTGGCATCATGGCTGAAGCTCCAAAATTGACTAAATAATTATGGATGTTATTTCAAAATAATCTAGTAGTTAGGAAAAAAGGTGGGACTTCTTTTTTTATTTTATATATGACATTGGTCTGAGTAGCCTTTATCTTTTCTATAATTACCTTTCTCATAATAAATATCCATAGGAGCTCCTTTTGTTCAATGATCTGAGCCAATTCATGAAGATTGATGTTTCATTTAATATTCTTCATGTATTCAATAATGTTATACCCTCCTTTAATTTGATCCTCTTTATTCTGGGGCTATTCATTCCCTTTTGGAGAAGTGGATTTTTTTCACCATTTATATTTAGTGGAATAGTAGTATTATTTCATAAGATTTATCCTCTAGTTCATTGTCATCTTCTCATAGGAATATCAAATTGACAAAGTGCACATCTTTAAGAACCTCATGTTAAAATATCAAATTGACTCATTAGGCTCCCTCTTCATACTATTGAAATGTTGATACACTGGGCCAAGGATGGTAACTTATCCAAATTAGGAAATAATTATGCTCTAACATGCATTCATAGAAGTAATTGAGTTATCTTAAAGGTTGAGGTACCAATAATAAGTAGTATAATACAAGGTAAATGGTAAAATCCTAAATGAAACATCTTCATTAGTAACATTCATTAATATCAAATTAGCTTTGAAGGACTTGATGTGTTCTTCTAGAGTTCTTCCTCCTTAAGGGGAGAAAGAAGGTAGATACTTATCTAGGTTCCTAGGAGAATTATGAACATCTCTTAAGATGGTAATGGTATATCCAATGAAAAAAGGTTGTTGGGATATAGGATGGTTGATGGGATGGATATTTATTATTTAAGAGTGTAATATATCCTGAGGTATATTAGGAATAACTAATATAAATTTAGGCCTTCGATGTGCTAGTAAGGGGGAAATCAAAATACTAGTTTGGGCCCTAGACCTGGTAACTCTCTTAGGTGTCTCTAGTGTAAATAAAACATAGGGTTTAACCTCTTATTATGGAATGTACTTTTGTTCAAAATTTGGCCTACATATGAAACTTTTGCCTACATATTAGGGCACTCTCCTAGACCATTCAATGACCTTTTACCCCCATGACTAGGCTTTTTCTAGTCCTGACTTGACGATGGAGTGCAATATCCTAGAAAATCCTAGTGTGGTGTGAGTATATATTAATATTAATTGTGTATTTGATGATACAATGTGTAAATTATAATAACATAGTCATACCTAACATATCTACACATAGTCAACTTTTGAAGGCAATTTTGAAGGATTGTGTGGTTTTAGAACACCTACACATGGAGTCAAGACCTCAAATTTGGTATAGAGTTTCTTTGTGACCTATTATATCCCCATATAATTTATATTTTATAATGAAAAACAAATGACATATACATTTTTTTCTTTGACCTGAGGCACTCTCCATGAAAATTTAGGTAGCTTATTGGTAAATTTTGGTAAAAATCACCTACATGCCTTAATATGCATGATCCAAGAATGAAAATTAGTGGAGATGATAATAATTATTTGATATACCTATCAATAATATTAGTGATTAAAATATAATAGGTAAAATACTTTTATTTTTGTATCAGACCTCACCCAATCATAATCAGTCATGCATCCAGGTGATCCACTAGCAAATTTTGACAGAAAATCATCTACGGGTCTCTAAAGGCAGGATCCAACTATGAAACTTGGTAAAAATTATTTTAATGAGTGGTTATAATAATGCATAATATTATTTTGGATTAATAAATAGTGTATCCAATGTTTTTTCACATCCATATGCTTGTCCGTTGACGACCACCATTAGAGATCTGAAGGTTTTTGAAAAGTATATGTATAACAAAAGTTTTTTCACATTTTGGGAGTTTTTAAAGGTTTTATAAGGTGTATATAAATATTCATACACCTTATTATATTTTATACACTCTTGGTTTTATACAAGGTTTCCCTTGAGGGATATCTAAGGATGTAAAACACATGCATGTGTGTGTAGTCTAAAACTTCTTACTTAGTTCAAAGTTTTTTGAAGTATCATGTGATTTTTTAAGGTGTTTCAGGTACCAATTTTTTTTTTAGATCATGTTATATTTAAATTTATTATTCATTTATATTCCAAGGATAAATTCAAACTTTTCAAGTCTAAATCACCCAATTCAAGCCGCTCTTCAGATGTGTGTATCTTTCATACCATAAGGAGTTGGACCAAATAATTTTATTATGATTTTATTAAAAATATTTAATTGAAATTAAATGTATATTTAGTATGGTTAAGTTCTTTAGGTTTATGAACAATTGCTAACAGCATAAGTAGGCCCAGAATGCATGCAGAACCCCATAAGCAAACTTCTTACGTATGTATCTTTACACACCTTCTACATGGGATCCCAAAAATTTTATGGATGTTAAAGGGGTACATGGAATAATATACATTTTAATAAGTTATGTAATTGAGGTCTAAATTTTATGAGCAATCATTATGAAGGTGAATCTATCTGAGCTACCAAATGAGCCTTTTTGACTAGTTTTGAGTTTTTAGACTTATAGGTCTATGAAATGTCTTATAATCACTTGTAAACCACATATAATATGTATAGGAATCTATAAATATAATTTATAACCTATTTTTTTTGAAGAAGTTGGCATGTGTGGGTGCTTAGGAGGCCCAAAATGAGCCAAAATGACTCTTTTTGTAGGTCTTTAAAGAGAAAAATGGTATAAATGTATGTAAGAGGCCTAATAAGATGTAAAAAACCATTATAAAACACTTCAATCCCTTAATATTGGTTTATAGGGTTCTTTGTTGAGTTGAAGGGTCAAAAACCCCAAGGTTTTTGACATTTTGTGAATGGTTGCAGGTTTAATGGTGATTTTCACCATTGTTGTAGGTCTTTAAGGTTGTCTAAAACTTCATTTCACTCATAATAATTATTTAGGTGTCTATAGGTTCTCTACAGGTCTATAAGTGGTTCTCATGGTGTTAATTGGCCTTGGGGACTAGTTCTTGCATAGTAGTTGAAGATGGCTCAAGCTTGGAGACCTCCATCAAAGGAGTCTATGAGATTTGTAGGTTTCATGGAGTATTTTATAGGTTTGAGGAACAAATATTAATTTAAAATAAAATAAGACATCCAAAAGTTAACACTAAAAGATAACCTTCAAGGTATGTTAAGAATAAAGTGTTAGAATCACTAACCATGTGCCAAGTAGCTTCTAGAATTGTAAGTGGAATCATGCATAGAAGTCCAACTGGGAGAGTTTGGAGGTTGGGAGAGAAAGTTATAGCATTCAATGTATTTTCTAGTCTTTGGAGACTTTTCTCATGTGAGTGAAATGTGACATCATCATCCTCAATGTTTTTCATCTTTTAATTCATTTCTAGGCCAATGAGAAGGCTTGAAGACCCTTTTAACCTTTTGAGGTTAATTTTTTGAGAGGACATCAGTGCCAAAATAATCCAAATGTGGTTGATACTTCATGGAAAGTGGTTGTCCTTCATTTATTGATTTTTAAGTCCTTACTTCTCCTCTCTTCCCTTTTCTCTTATATCTCCCATTTCTTACCCATTTCTAAAATATACTCTCATTTAATAATGGAAAACTATTTCAAATTTTGTAAGAACTAAATTTAAAAAAATTAAAACTATTCTTTCACCTATCTCTTTGACTTTAACTTGTGTTTAATAAGCTTGTACATGATGGATTTATGAAGAAGTGTTCTTCCATGGTTATTATCATTCTTTCTTGCCTCTTTTTAGGTGTTTTCAAGCTATTTTTAGTCTAGATTTGTGATTTTTATCCATTAATGGATGATCAATGTGAGTTTTAGAAGCCCTCTTTGATTCATCCCTTGCATAGTGAGCCTAGTTTTAGAAATACTGATGCAAGTTATCTAGTTTGGGAGACTGTGTGAGAAAATATTATCTTTATGTTGAATTAGTGTTTTTTGAAGCTTTTTAGGGTCTCATTTAATTTTGTTCATCACCCCTTTATTTATTTCAGTCATCAAATACCCCTTTTCTCCCTTTTACAAGTAGAAATATCAGTTTAGGTGATCTAACAAGAGGAAGTCAGACTTCTCCAAAGGTTCAACCTCATCACAAGATACCCACAACCTGAGGTTATTCCCATTTTGTATCCAAGAGTGAGAGATCCTAAAAAAATCTCCCATAAGGGTGCAATTTTAGGCTACAAAATATTATAGCATGCTTAGTGGGACTACTATGTTATTCACTTCACTAAAAGGTTATTAGTGTTTCTCTTTAGTGTAATCATCCTTTGGAGGCATGTTTTCAAACATCAATGGTGACTCCACTGTTAACATTAGCTGGTCAAGTAGCCTAATTTCCCAAAATAAAAACCTTGGCATGCATACTTAAGCCTCTTTTGATCAACATGCTTATTCTCTACATCAACATCACTCATATTAGGATAATAACATTTATATATTCCCCAAAGTGGCCTCAAGTAACCTATCATCCCTATCATGTCCTTGGACTCCCTCCAACCATTTAATGTGACCAAGATCATCCTCCTTTGAATTCAAATCAGTCCTCTAATTCCCCTTATCAAAACTATGATTATCTAATTACATACTTGATAGGATTCAAACAAGCATTATCAGATTATATTGATTTGATAAGGGAGATTGCTAGGGGTTTATAAATTTCTTTAGTCATCCCTATTCATGTTCTTTAAGAGGCATGGAGTTCTATTTAATTGGTAAAGAATAGGTTATCAGTTTGTGAGGATGAATAATGGGTAGTTTTTTAGGGGGAGAACAAAGTGTGTTTCAAAAGCATGGTCAAAATATTGGAGAGTGTGTTGATATCTTATGAAGATTATCAGGCTTAGTGTAATTAGTATTATGTGTTCTCTCCCCTCAAAGAGCCTAAATATTAGCCTTCAAGTTTTTCAAATCATCCCCCTAGTGAACATTGGCAAGGCCCATCCTTGTCAAGAATCAGAGAAGTAATACTAGACCAAGGGAGAATAATTATGAAAATAAATAAGGATGTTGGACTTGGATAATAAGTTCCCATTCATGCCATGGAGGGGATAAATATATTCTTTCATGAATTTTGTAGTGTGTGGACATTTATTAAAGAAGTTGAATATCCACATGTTAAGAAGCTAGAGATGAAAGAATGGGTACTATCCATTAAAGAGGTGTTAAAGCATTAGGAGGGAGATAATATTAAATTGAAACAAATTTGTTTACCCTCTCATAATAATATACACACTCTCCTTTAAAATCATGAAGCCATCCCACCATGGATCTCTCACTATGCCAATGATCTTTATTATATCATTCCCTCACTAGTGAGACTACTCTCTCTTAGGCCTATTCAAGAAGAAGAGGAAAATAAAAGTATCTATGATGAAGAGATCATGATAAATCCACTTCATTTAGTGAATGAAAAATCAATTTTGGACAAACCTTCTTGGCATGGCTTTGACACTAATGAATTAGATCTTGAAAAAGATAATTCTCAAGATGAGTATGAGTAGATCTTGAATGAACTATTAAATGTCTATTCTACATATATGAATGAGAGAATAAGAAATAGGTAATAGAGATTGGTCCAATTTAAGATTAGGTGTAAAATGAAGATAAATCTGATATATTGGGACTAGAGGAAGACAAATCAGACCTTGAGTAAGACAAGTGTGATGTTTTGGACCTTGGTTGGTTAAATCAACCATTATTTTCAATTAAAACAAGATTAAACCTTGAGTGAGGTTGATGAAGGATACATCTCAAGTTTTAATGTGATACATTTTGAGAAATATACCAATGAAGATCCTGAAGAGTTGTGGTAGCAATTCCATGCCATAACCAATGATTCTGAGGAGGCTAAGAAACATGTCTTTCTTCCAAAAAACTATGAGAATTATGATCTAATATTTATCATTCCTAATTTACTCAAGAATAATGTGGAATAATATGGTATTTTTGAGCCACCAAGTGAAAAAAAATTAGTTTCCCCTAAGAAAATGAATGAAGTCTTTGTGCAAGGATTTCTAAGAGTCATGAGGAACATCAAGAAAGTCTTGAGCCAATTAAGAATTTTGTCTACATTGGAGACATGTTTATCCATTTCCATCCGTTGTGGATTAAGAAAAAGGATTAAGAAATTAATAATATTATTCCACCTCATATAAGCTCATAAAATTAGGGTGGTTCTTGTCCTTGTCCACTACAATTGAATGATGTTAAAAACATCCCATTTGTTTCAAGAGGAAAGTATATGTGAGATTCAATTGTACATATTATATAGTTATAACTTACTCTAAATGTCTTGTGCGCATCCTTTTAATTTATGTGTTTCCCATACCTAAGTGACTTGGTCATAGTGTTGGTTATGTTTCTTTTTGTCCTTGATGCTTCAAGAGGAAGTTTTCAAAATTGGACAACCTTGTATCAATTTCATATCAATTGGAAAGAGTCTTATGACCCTATAAGCCAAATGGATATGATTAAAGTAACTAGTATATTTAATATATAGGCATGAAATCCCAAGAGATCACTAAAAATGTTAGCCAAAATTTGGCATACATACAAAACTTTTGCCTAGATGGATCAGTCCACTCTCCTAGACCATTTAGTGACCTTTTTCCCCCATGACTAGTCTTTTTTGAGTCTTGACTTGGTGATGCAGTGCTATGTCTTGGAAAATATTGGTGTGGTTTGATGAGATATGAAAATTTATTATGAATTGGATGATCCAATTTTGTAAAGTATAAGAGCATAGTCATGCCTAACATAGCTTGCAGACAATCAACTTTTGAAGGTAATTTTAAAGGGTTTTGAGGTTTTAGAGTACCTACACATAGAGTCAAGACCTAAAAATTAGTGAAAAGGGTCTTTGTGAAATATTATATACCCATAAAATTTATATTTGGAATTAAAAACTAGGGAAATATCTATTTTTTATCTTAGACCTGAGGTAATCTTCATGAAAATTTAGGCAGCCTACTAGTAATTTTTGGTAAAAATCACCTATAACCTTCAATATGCATGATCCAAGTATGAAAATTGGTGGAGATTACAATAATTAATTTATATACCTATAAATAATATTTTTTAGGAAAATATAATAGGTAAACCACTCACTATTTAGTATCATAGATTATGCACTCATAATCAATCATGCACACAGGCAATTCACTAGTAAATTTTGAGAAAAAAATCATCTACGAGTCTCTACAAGTGAGATAGAACTATGAAAATTGGTAAAAATGATGTTAATGAGTGAATATAATCATAAATAATATTATTTTTGACACATTCATATTTTAATTATCCATTGTTTTGTCATATCCATGTGTTTGTCAGTTGACAACCACCTTTGGAGCTTGGAAGGTTTTTAAAAAGTATAGGTATAATAATTTTTTTTGACCTTTTAGGAGTATTTTGAGGTTTATAAATGTGTTTAAAATTATTCATACACATTATTAGAGTTTCCACACTCTTGGTTTCATAAAATGATGCCCATGAGGGCTCTTTAAAGGATGTAAAACACATGCTTGTGTGGATAGTGTGAAACTTCTTGATTAATTAAAAGTTTTTTTAAGTGTAATGTGTTTGTTTAAGGTGTTTCAGGTCTATAAATGTGTCTTAAATAATGTTATATTTCAATGGATAATACATTTACATTCCAAGGAGAAATTCAAACTTTTCAAGTCTAAGGTACCCAATTCAAGCCAAACTTTAAATACTCATATATTTCATACCTTAGGGATTTGGGATAAATTATTTTATTATGTTTTGAGTAAAATTATGTAATTTAAATTAATTTTGTGTTTATTTTAGTCAAGTTCTTGAGGTTTATGAATAATTTCTAAGAGCATTAGGAGGCCTAAAATACATGCAGAACCCTATAAGCAAACTTCTTACTTGTGTATCTTTGCACACCTTCCACATGGGAGAACAATTTTTTTAGGGATTTTAAATTTTTATAAGGAATAAATATCCATGGAAATAATTTATGGAATGGATGTCTACATTTTATTAAAAATCATCAAGAATGCGAGCCTACTTGAGATGCCAAAGGAGCCTTCCAACTAGTTTTGGGTTTTTTGACTTTTAGGTTCATAAAATGGCCTATAATCACTTGAAAACCACCTATAACATGTATAAACCTCTATAAAACTCATTTAACCTATTTTTTAGAAGAATGTCACATGTGTGGGTACCTAAGAGGCCTAAAGTGGCCCAAAAATGCTTATTTTTATAGGTTTTCAAAGAGATAAATGGTATAAATATATGGAAGAGGCCTAATGGGACATAAAACACCATTATACTACACATATATCCCTTCCAAAAATTTTATAAGGTGCATTTCTAAGTTGAAGAGTCATAAATGTAAGTTTTTTGACATTTTGTGAATGGTTGTAGGTTTAATGGTGATTTACACCATTGTTGTAGGTCTTAAATGTTGTCTAAATATTTGTTTTCTTTCTCATAAGAATTCTATGGGTGTTTTGAAGTTTTATATAGGTTGAAAAGTGGTTCTCATGGTGTCATATGGCCTTGGGAGCTAGTTTTTGCATAACTAGTTGGAGATGGCTTAAGCTTAGAGACTTCCATCAATGGAGTCTATGATATTTTTAGGTTTCATGAAGTATTTTTTAGGTTGGATGAGAAAAGATGAGTTAATAATTAAAAATAATCAAAAGGTGAACACTAAAAGATAACCTTCAAGGTTAGTTAAGCATAAAGTGCCAAAATCACCAACCATGCGCCAAGTAGCTTTTAGAAGTGTAAGTGGAATGGGGCATTGAAGTCCAAGTGGGAGAGTTTGGAGGTTTGGAGATCAATTTGTATCATTCAATGTGTTTTATACTCTTTGGATACTCTTCTCATGTTTGTGGAATGTGGCATCATCATCCTCAATTTTTTTCATCTTCTAGTGCCTTTCTACACCAATGAGAATGCTTGAAGACTCTTTTGACCTTTGGAGGTTAATTTTTTGAGAGGATATCAGTTATTAATTAATTAAAATGTGGTTTAGACTCCATGTAAGGTGGTTGTGATTCATTTATTGATTTTTGAGTGCTTGTTTCTCCTCTCTCTCTTCCCTTTTCTCCTATATCTCACATTTCTTCCCCATTTGTAAAAGATACTCTCATTTAACAAGGATAAACTACGCCAAATTTTTTAAGAAATACCTTTTGAATTAATAAGACTATTATTTCACGTATCTCTTTGCCTTTAACTTATGCTTAGTAAGTTTGTGCATGATGGCTTTGTGAAGAAGTATTCTTTCATGGTTATTTTCCTTCTTTCTTACCTCTTTTTAGGTATTTTAAAGCTATTTTTAGGTCTAAACTTAAGATTTTATACCATTAACATATTTTTAGTGTGAGTGTTAGAACCCCTCCTTGATTCATCTCTTGCTTAGTGAGCCTAGTTTTAGAAATACTAATGCAAATTGGCTAGTTTGGGATATTGTGTGAGAAAATATTGTCTTTATGTTGAGTTATTATTTATTTAAAGCTTATTAGAGTGTCATTTAATTTGGTGCATCACCCCTTTAGTGTTATTAGTCATCCTATACCCCCATTTTATCCCGTTTCTAATTAAAAATATTAGTATAGGTGATCTACCGAGAGGAAGTTAACCTTCTACAGAGGTTCAACCTCATCACAAGATACCCAAGCCCAAGGTTATTACATTTTATATATATATGAGTGAGAGAGCATAAAAAGTCTACCATAATGGTGTAATTTTGTGCTACAAATGTCACACAAGTGACCCTCATTCTAACACCAACTTCTTATATTTTTAATGTGGGTCTTTTACACATCCCTAGATTTAACAAGGTAGCCTCTAATATTTTAAGATATCAATTGATGTAAACTCCACTCTAGAAAATGAGTTATAAGTATGAGTTAAAAAAACTTATGGTGGAATAATAGGCTGAGCATGTAGGTTTTTAACTAAGTTTTACTTGTGGTGAAATGAATCCTAGTAGAGAAATAAAAAGCTAAATGATTTGGATGGATGGGTGGTATTTATTCTAGAGTGGGTAGGTCTCAATAAAATAAACCTCAAAAGGAGGGAAGGGTAGAGTATAAAATAAGTTTTTATGGTTTCAAGGGGTCACATCTTAGGTTGTTTCCTTTATGGATAAGTGTTTCCAAAACTAATGCTTATTATTTATAGCTATTGAACACTCAAAATAAAACACATTTAGGAATTTTGGGGGAAATGATATAGGGAACTTATTGGTCTCAAATGAAGGTTTCTCCCTTCAGATTTTATATTGCATAACCTTAGATATGAGATTACAACTCAAACTAAGAAGGTATCTATGGAAACTATAGTACACTCCTAGAAGACTATACCAGAGATAAAACACTATTACACACTTCATAATATTAACATAGCTTAATGAATTTCTTAAAATCTATGAAATCTGTTAACTTTCAATAGCTTTTACACATTTAGGATTAGCATCCATCAATGACAACAACTAGAATCATCCATATATTTTGTACACTTCAACTTAATGAATTAATACCACCAAGAAATTAAAACCTCAATAATAAAGAGATGGAAGGAAATAACACTTACACAATTGCATGACAATCAAAACTAATTTCTTCCTATATTGATAAAACTTCCAACCCTTTAGAATGTGTAATTACATGAATATATAGTCTTGGGGATAAAATTCCTCATCCTCCAAGTGCATGAAAATTCATAGTTACATTATGCAAATAGAACCTTGATTTTATTTTTAGAAAAATTACATGTGTACATACTCATAATTAATAAAAACTACATCAAAATTAGTTGGCATGGATAATGTAATACAATGTGTTCATGCTTAAAAATAGTTCAAATATCTTTTACATTTATGCCCTAAGTATAAGTAAACTATAATTACAAGGATGAATACTATTTATATGACCACATATAAAATTAACTTTCAACTAAGGATTGATAGGTGATTGCATGTTGCTATTAGTTATTATAGGTGTTGAATTTGTAGCTTGTGTTGAAATAGAATTTGAAGCATCAACTTTTTTATTTGACTCCAACACTTGAAAGTGTATGTCACCAATGTCATGTTGGTACCTAATAATGTTCATATTAAGTAATGGAGGTATATAAACCTTGTTGACTTATTAAATAATCCTTGAATTCTCAAAATTAATATTTTTGAAATTAATTTTGAGTATTTATACCTCCATGAACTTTTTCCTTGCAAAATTTAGCTCGAATTTTATTTATTCTAATGTCATCCATTATAATTTTTTATTCAAGTTGAATCTTGTTGAATGGGTTGATCAAAATTGGCCTTAATAATGTGTTTACCCATGGATTATCTTACTTTGTGAGAGATTTAATTCCTCCATAATATTTAAAATCAATTTTTTGTCACACACACACACACACACACACACACACACACACACACACACACACACACAGAGAGAGAGAGAGAGAGAGACACACACACACACACACACACACACACACACACACACACACACACACACACAAAGGCATTACTATCTTAGCTACTGTAATCCATACTCTAGCTTATTATATCATAATTACCATTAAATTGATGGTGTTGATAGCCTCTAATGGTTCCATCAGATTAAGATAGGAATATGCATTACTAGTTGTATAAATAATAAGAAATTTCAGATTATTTTCATATTATTTCAAAGAATTAAATAATTTTGTAGTTTCAACTATATGAGGCACTAACTGTACCCATTGAAACAAAAGCCTTAGGATATTATACAATCTAGATGTTGTATTTTTCACATATGTATATATAAGTATGGGAATGTGTATACTTTGTTTTTGTTCCCTTATTTGTTCTTCTCCATCTCCTTTCTATCCATTTTAGTTCATGAATCTCAACTAGAGCATCCTTTTGGGTTTCAATATAGAATTTTAAATCCTCAATGTATGGGGACTACCCTAATTTTATGTTCTTAATTTTAGACAAGGTAAATACATCTTATATTTATTATAATATGATCCCTCTTCTAGTTTCCTCTTCCTTACCTTTTGTACCCTCCATGCACATTTTTCAAATATAGAGCTTACTATGGACAAATCCATAATTATAAGATTAGGCCTTTGATAAACTTTTGATTGCATATATATTAACCATTATGGGAGAAATAATCAGGTTGTATCTATGGTTTGAGTGTATTGAAATGTAGTCTCATCCAACATCTCCCCTAAGGATTGATTCAAATATTCTTTAAGTATTGGATCAAGAAGTGAAGGCCAAATTATTTTACACTAGTTTGTTTCACCATATTAATGTAGTGCATGGACTATATAGAATGACTTCTTATTTTCACCCTTATTAATGGTTACCATAGTAGTGTCTTGAGAATAACTAACAAGAGGCACTAGTAAACCCAACTAATCAGATGAAACATGAAGTTGAGGGGTTGATACTACTCTGATAGCATTCTTGGTTTCCTTTTTCTTGGTCTTTTGGGGAGCTAGGATAGTGGTGGAATAAAACATAGTATAGAAAATAGGAATGGACATATAAGATGCAATTTGAGAAGGTGTAATAGCTAATGGGTAGGAACAAAAAGGGTGGAGAAATTATCCTCAACCTTTGGAACAATCATAGGTTGTTGTGTGCATGGCTAAGAATAAGCAACTTCTACCTTGGGTACCAAAAGGGGAGGGGGGCCACTAAGATTGAAAGACATAAAATAAAATGAGATAATATTAAAATGAGAAACACAAGACATAATAGGAGTAGTGGAAACTAAAATGGATTCTTACTTACCTAATGGTTCCTCATGTAATGGTGATTTTCCCTAGGTATCTTGGAGGCTCAAAATCTTAGTTATTTAAAGTTTTTCCACCTCATCTATGGATTCACCTATAGCTACCTCTCCTAATGTCCCTTATAATAATGGTACCTCAATAACTAGAAATTATGGAGGGGGTGAGCCCCTAGCTTCCTCTTGTAACATATAGTTATTTTCCCAACTATAGAAGGTGCCTTCTATGTGATTATGGTTGATGTAACCATAATAGTAGCATATGGTTTTTATGTATAACTTATATGGATAGGTCCATAATATAAATAATCAAGATAAATGGGGTAATATTTTCCACCACCAAGTGAAGTATTAATAACTCTTAGCTCCTTATTAAACAATTTTAGTGATACAAGTGGTGTATGTGAGGGTTTCCATTAATATTTTGATAGATGAGAGGATCTATTAACACAAAAATATGAGTAATCCCATCTTATATCTGGTGGGAGTCTATTTTATGCATTGCCAATTGAGATACAAGGCTACCCTTTAATAATTTTCAAAAGATCTTTGGCCAACCCAAATGTTTGTGCTCATTCCTTAACCCGGGCATCATGCTTAGCATTAAGAAATAAATATTTTTGATCATAGGGCTCATTTTAGTAGGGAATTCCAAAAACCTTGATATGTTTTCATACTTGTCATTATTGATCCTAGTCTTTTTATGGTAGCGTATTTAGTGAGTAATACTCTTTATACCTACCAAATTCATATAAATGTTTGTGATTTATGTAGCACATTCTCCTAATTATGAAGTGTGATCCATGAAAGTATATATTTTTAGTATTGTACATATCCTCATCTATTTCCCACCATAATTGGTAGGATATTTCTTGTTCAAAAAATTTGTTAGGCACATATTTTTTGAGGCATAGGGGTGTTACCTTATGGCATGTGACCATAATCACAATGCACTCTGGGTACAAATGGTAATATCTCCTAATAAGTATTGTATCCATAATTATTATGGATATCCTAGGTAGTGTGGACTCATGGATGGCCATCCATACCTATGGGTAGACATCCTCTATAATGCATATGATGTTCTTTGTGTAAAGATATATGTTCATGAATGAATAGGAATCCCATATATTATTATTGATAAAGTCTAGAGATGGGATCTAGAGTGACCCATTATGAACATTAACTATGTTAAGTACAACATCAATAAGGTAGGATATAATGTAAAAATGGCCTCCCTAGGGACTCTTAAATTTATGTAATATTTACTCTCATATCCTTGCACTAATTACTTCACCCAAAGAGAATGTCAACTATGAGGTTAGTAATAGATCCAACAATGGAATATACTCAAGGTGAAGGAATTCAATGTTGGGATATTAATATAACCTATTTAGGAGGGCCATCCCAACATGGATTCCCATCCTAAATTTGGTCACCATCACTGAATTTTTCTCCTTGAAATTGATGGTCTCTCTAAGAACCATTTGTTGCTTAATGTTTTCTTAATGGACTTCTCCTTTTTTATAAGAGACTACCTATTTAAATTGTAAATAACGTCTATAATGGGGAGATATAGTTACATTTTAAATGCATACTCTAAGATACATGAAATAACTATCTTGTGCTTTAAATGGTGTAAGAATATTCCTCTGGTCAGCTTCCCAATTAATAATAAATCTTGTAGGAGCTCCATGCATGGAATGACCTCTAGATTTACTATGATGAAGTGTAACCCTTATAATTTTAAGGGTAGGAGGTTTGTAGCCAATTATCATTAATTTGGATTCAATCTCTCTTAATGTGTGTGCACATCAACCTAGTGAATCACCTTCCATAGTGCTAAATAGTTATTTTAGTCATTGCTAAATACTGTAGGGTAAAAGAATGTATCCTTGTATTAAATTGAATCTTTGATTAAAAAAATATTTATGAGGGTAGGATTCCATAGAAGGTATTAAACAAGGATGACATTACTAATTTAATGTGTTAACAATGTCCTATATTTTCAATTTACATCTCGGCTCTTCTAGATGTAATATACTATTGAAACATTGTTAGTTAAGGCCTACTAGTAGGGAGGTAAGTGATTTCTAATTTAGTTTGAGATCAATGAACACTTTGTTTATCTACAATAAATTAATATAAAATTTTCATTCATTTCATGTTCATTTTCTATTAATGTCCAATGTCTATAGCTTTTATTTTTTTATTCAATTCAAACTTTTCCACTTCATTTGGTAGGTATTCCACATAGGCACCATTAATGCTTAATAAGAGTGTCACATCATCTCATTTTTCCAAGTGTCATTTAATCACTTCTTTATATTTGGTTTATTATGACATATGGGATCTTGGTAGGTTGGAGTTAAGATATAGCACTAAAATAATGTTTTCAAGGTGAATGGATCTCTCAAACGAAAGTTTTAAACACTTTTTATTGAAGACCAAAATGACTTGGATAAAATCCATAAATAATTTATATAAAGACCCAGATGAAACAAATACTTTTCTCAAATAAAAATTTTGAAGACCAAAAAATCCAAACATTTTTTCCAAATGATTTCTCCAAACAAATTCTTCTAAGACCCAAAATGCCAAAAAAAGTCTAAACATTTCATCTAAATGCTTTTACTGAAGGCTAGTTTCATGCAAAGTAATTTTTACTAAAGAGTTTTGCCAACTAATCCTTTGAAGGCCCAAATTAACTGAATTGTAAAAATTTCAAAAACATGGGTCTCAAAAAATAAATGGATAAGCCAATCTGTAAAACAAATTTGAATAGTTGTCTTGAAAAAAACTTGTGAACATAAACTTTGAAGAGGAAATTCATGTCAATGTTTATGAAGTGATGAAAATTGTCAAAAATAGGCTTCTAAATAAAATTTCTAAAAACCAAATATCTCTAAGTTTAGTTCCAAAAAATTTAATCAAATAATTTCATTAAAGACCAAAATGTTGAAGCTATACATACACAAATTTTGAAGGGAATTAGTAGGTTACTCTGCATAAACAAAGCATGTTCATATGTTTCTCAAATAACAAGGTTAGTTCAACACATAATGATTTATCTTTAGATAAATAATAAGATAGGCCTAGACATTTTTATTAATAGTGATTCCCTATTATAAAATAATAATGGGGGTATGTTGGGTAAAACATTTTCTTTTTGTCTTTGTAGGATTTAACACCATCATAGAACATGTCGATCACTTCGATGATGATTTATTTTGTGATTTTGATGCTTAAACCATTAATTATAGCCAAGAAATTATCTCAACCTCTAGATAAGTCCCTAGATATATTATAATCATGTCCAATAATTCTTTTCATGAAATTGTAAATTCCTCCTTTTACTAGATTCCACTAGATGTCAAGATCCTCCTTCACCTGTAAGTAATAAATTAGCTTAATGTTGTCTCTTTCACCCCCCCCAGTATTATGCCTATTTATGAAACTCTAATTATGTTAAAATTTACCATTTTAGCCTCCGTATAGATGATCTTATTGTATAAAACTATTCATTTATTATTTGGAGTGGCATGAATCTTTCCATGGTTCATCGTGTTAGTCTTTATATGGTGATCATTAATTTTCACCTTGATTTGGGATTTGACCATCATGTCATTGATCACAAGGAGATAAAATTAATCATATTACATATGGGATATGGGATTATCTTTTTGAATTAATTATGAGGCCTCATATTGGATACATACCACATTTTTCCAATGTTTAAATGCTTTGCTTTAGACCCCTATGTTCACCTTATGATCTACCCCCTTATTTACCTCTCTATAAACATGGGAAATAGTATAAACTTTGAACTTTAATAGAAATATTTTCATATCCTCCATGAATCTAGATAAGGTCTAGGAAGGATTATATTTTATGTTTAAACAATTAATAATGTTGAGGGAGTCCCCTTCAATTTAGAGTAGTTCGATGCCCAAGTTAACTTCCAATTCTATTTCATAAAATGTTGTTGATGCTTAAGCCAATTGGTTGGTTTGAAACCTTAAGAGACCAACATAGGTGGATAAAAGGTCCTTGTTGATGTCCATTATGAATCCCCTCCCATATATAGACCTTGGTTGCCTTTGGTTTTGTTGTATAAATTTATATTAAGCCAAGAAATAAGTGGGTTAATCCATTTGAACTGAGACCTATCCACCTTCCAATTTTGCTTAGATATTGATAGAGAGGTCCTAATTTATTACATATACAACTCAAATCTACAATAATATTTTTTGAATTTCTTACATCTAATCAAAAATTATCCTAGGGATAGGAAATAAATACATGAAGTGCACCAAAATGCTTTGAAATGAACTTTTAAGAAGCTAGAGTTTGACTACTTGAGACAATAGTTTTCCTTTCCATATAGCTAACTTATTTTAAATTTTATGAGTAAGGGGGTTATAGTTTTTAGTTCCCATCTTGTTTATGAATAGATGGAGGCCCAGATAGGTGGATGGAAGATTCTTAACAACATAGCCCAAGATTTTTTATATTTTCTTTTACAGGTTTTTGGGAATATTGATGAAGAAAAGGGTGATTTTTTGTAAATTAACATACTAAATAGAGATATCCTCATCCGTTTTGAGTATTTTTCTAGAATGGTTTTCTTTAACCAATAAATTTTCACCCATCATTATGGTGTCATCTACAAACTATTGGTGAGTGACCAGGATGGTGATGGGAGCAACCTTTATTCCCTTTATAATTCCCATGGATCTAGATTATTCTATAATTCTACTCAACCTTTCAGCCATGATTATGAAGAGGTATGGAGATAATGGGTCTCCTTGTCTAATACCTCTTCCATCTAAGAAGAAGCCTTTAAGGACACTATTTATGATAAATAAGTACATGGGAGATGAAATGAATATAAAGATGAGTCCTATAACCTCGTGATTGAAGCATAATTTATCTATAACCTTGTCAAGGAAACTTCAGGACACTTTGTCAAATACTTTGTTCATGTCAAGTTTTAAGAGCATTCCTTGCCTAGACAAACTAGAAACTGAATGAATAATCTCATGGAAAATAATTATGTCATCAATAATAAATATTCTATAGTCAAAATATACTTATTATTCTATAATGAGCTTATCTATAAATAATTGTATTTTTATATCCTAAGCCTTGGTGTAGATCTTATATAAGGTTGTGGATATGCTAATTAATCTATAGTCCTTCAATTTATTTGATCTAATTTTATTTGGGATGAAAATGAGGAAAGTGTTGTTGAATTATTATAGGATAGTACCCACTTTAAAAAAATTAGAAACCAATAAATACACTATTTTCTAGAATATGTCCCAATATTGTTAAAATAAAATGTGAGGGAAACCATTTATACTAGGGGATTTATCTCATTCCATTGAAAAAATAAATTTTATGACATCCTCTAGGGAAGGAGGGGTAAGGATGCTATAATTATCTGCTTAGGATATGACCTAGGGGAGGAGGTTTAGGAATTGAGTTTATAACTCACATCTTTAGGAGAGGAAAAGGATAGGAGATTACTTAAAAAAATTATAATCTATAGTTCTATATCCTTTTCCTCTTTATATAAAACTCCATTTTTTCCCAGTACCTCCTATATTCTTGTTGTATTGTATTTTTTTGAAATTGCATAGTGAAAACATTTATGTTTTAGTCACCCTTGAGCTACATCTTACTCATTTTATGGTTCCAATAGGTTTCCTCTTTAACTTACATATTTTTGTAATAAGTTAGCAATTCCTTTTCTTTCTTTTTAGGAGAATACTAAAACCTGAAGAATTGATTTCCTCCTTAATATTCTTTAACTCTTCTTTGATTTTTCTCTTTTGAAGGAATTTGTTGCTAAACACTTATTTATTATAGTTTTTTTTTGTTCTTTTTCATGTGATTGAGTTTCATTTATAGTATGTACATATCAGATATTGAGACTAGTTCATTCAATCATTACATGATTGAGTTAGAAAAATCTTGGTGGGAGATCCACATTTTTTTAATCTAAATGTTTTCAAGTCTTAATACCTTCTCTTTCCTAAAAAAAAGGACTATGATATAAACCTATATTTTAAAGGGAGGTGAGGGTGTTACTATGTTGTATATCCCATCTCATAGAGACCAAAAATCTATCCAGTCTAACATGGTTAAGTATTTCACTAATCCTTCTATTTGACCAAGTGTATAGATTGCCTTTTTGGGACACATTAATTAGACCATCTTACTCTATAAATTCATTAATATTATTCAAATTTTCATTATAAACACAAAGCCCAACTTTTTTCTAAAAGAGATAGGGGACTTGAAGTCTCCTATTGCTACCCATTTCCAGTCATCACTATTTTTCCTAAATTCTTCCAGTTCACTCCATATCTTCTTCCAATCTTTACTAGAATTGGGGGAATAAAAATTAGAGAGAATACATTCCTCTTTATTGTAGGAATCCTTGAAGAGGACAAAAATTTAATTTTCTAATTTGTATAACTCCACTCCTTTCAAAACATTAAAGATTCTAAATAACTATGAGTCCCCCCACTATACCTCTAGAATTACTAATGATATTTTTGGATTTATTCCAAATATTATTTATGTTTCTCAAAAATTTGTCTTCACACATATTTTTTTCTTAGAGGATCAAAATATTGGACTTATTTTTTAAAATCATCTTCCTTGTCAGTGTTTATTTCCTAGGGTTGTTAAACCCCCTGATATTCCAAGAGATGATCTTCATTTTATAGGGTTGGAGTATTGTTTTAGGGTTATTTAAGTACTCTTTTCCACTTATTTTTTAATATCTTTTCTTATGTATCTCACTTTTTTCAACCATCCTTGGGAGTTTTTTCTTCTCCCACTTCTACTTTCTTTCTACCCTTCCTATATGGTACTTGTGATTATTGTCCTTCATCTTTACCTTTTTTCTTATCATTAGGATTATGATTATAAAAACATTGGCCTTGTTCTGGTGAGAATGGTTTCAACTCTCAATCCTCATGATGGGATGAAGATGATCCCAGAGGCATAGACTAGGTGAAGCTCAAGGAGGTGTTTATCAAAACAAGTCACTCCACTAGACTTTATGGAATGAATGGATCCATATATGGAATGTAAACATTAGTGGACTTGGAAGAATATTTATCTACCACTTTGATTTTTTTTTAAATCTCTATTCTTGTTGATAGATGATTGGGGTTGTTATCTAAATGACATCATGTTTATCCTTTGGGATTGTTTCTAAGAGTAAGGTGTGGATTGGAAAGAGGCAAGCAAATTCAACAAGTTTAACTACTAGACTTTAAATGGAAAACAAGGCTAAAGGGGAACTAGCTAGGGTTGGGTCATCCATCATAGGGGTAGAGGAGCCATAATTTGGGGGTAATGTGGTAAAGGGGGAAAGATATATACATCATTCTTCCTATTCACTACTAGGATGGAAGGTATAGGAGGGGTATTAGATGGAAGAATGGGTGTGGTTGAACTATTAGATTGAGAAAGAAGAGTAGGTTTTCTAACCCAATGAGCGGTACTAGGTTCATAGGGTCTCTTAGTAGTTGGACAATATTTTGTTGTATGGATTAAGACATCATAAGTTTTAAAAATATATAAATCTCTCTTATATAATTTTTTTTGGTTTTATACCCCATACTTAGATTTGATCTTAATAGAGTACAAAAGGGATTTTTCAGCTAGGATGAACATACATAATCTATCCATTAGTAAATGCCTTATATATCTAGTGATTGGATCAATATAAATGGGATGGCCTGTAGCTTTGGTGACACCCATGATGACTTTTGGTATCCAAAATTATAAAATGAGTTCTATAAAGTTAACCCACATGGGTATATCCTTCATCATTATGTTTCTTATTTTTGTTCCATCTTTCCATTTTATGAGGCACATATTTTATTTTACCATAAACCATAGGCCTCCTATCAAAATTCTTAAGATTTTTTTTTGGATTTTGAAACTAGACAAGAAATTTTTTTTCCATGAAAATGATGTCCACTTGGCATTTTGATCTTCACTTATGATTATCCCACTTCTTAGAAGTGTCTATGTTTGGCCTTATACCACTAAATTTAGCCAAAAGAGAGTTAGAAAGAATGGAATCCACTTGTTTACCTATGGTTTTGGGCATGACAAGACATACTTCTTACTTTTCATATGTGGGCACTAGGGAATAATCTTTGTCCTTATGGCTTAGAGGTCATTTTCCCAATAATCTATCTACCCATGAGATCACCTTTTTCTTGGTTCTTGATCCTTCTTATTTCCTGTTGGGGGCCCATATCTTGAGTGTCTTGACATTAGAATAAGTTTTACATCACATGGGGATAATTCTAGTGGCTTATTTTTATGCCTAAGGGATCCACAGGCAAAAATTTAGCTAAACCATCCTCTATCTATAGATTCCTATTTTCCTATCCATGACTAGAATTTACAAAAATATTGATACTTCCATCGCAAATCAAAATTCCAAGTATACATAAAAATTAGCATTATTAATTATATATATAGTATGAATGTTTCCACAACATTTTCAAATCAAGGGTTTTTAAAAATTAGCATTTTTTCATTTCAAAAATGTTTTTGTTTCAGGGTAACCTAACATATTTGAGTCTCATTATGATTTTTAGTTTGTAAAATCATGTTATATGTCCTTATGATTATGTACATTTATTTCACATTCACATTTATCATGTTAGTTAATTCATTATAATAAGCATAAGTTACATCATTGTTAGAGTTGAGGAAATACATAGGGTGATTACCATTAGGGGTTTCACATTTAACATACATTTTACATTTTTTAAAACAAAATAAATTTTAATATTAAAAACACCAATCCTACTTCTAAAAAATTATCTATCATGGAAAGAAATGAATGATATTAATATATGTAACTAGGTTGGGTATCTCTACTTTTTAGACTATCATTGATCTCAATCATAAATAATGAGCATAGTACTAAAAAGGAATCAAATACAAAGGATTAATCACTCTTGGTTAAAATTTATCATCTTTGGGGTAATTTGAGAGTAACTTCCTATGGATAATCATTTAACGATGCACTAAAAAACCAAATTGATGAATGTTTGTTATGGATAAAAATCAAAACCCTATGTACTTATGATATAATTTATAGGTACATGGAATATAAAGTCCATTTATAATGTTTTATAATGGCTTACATAAAATTTATGACCACTTCACCTAGAATAATAGCTCTTATGAGGTTTATAATTTTTGAAACACAATTCTAGAAATTAAAAAATATATATAAAGAAATTGAAATCCATAGAAGAAAAATATTTTTTTACATGTAAATTAGGAACTCATTGTGAAACCCATACATCAAAGAGTAACTCTATAGAATAACTCAAGAAAATCCTATAAAGGATGATCAAATTTCTCTTTAGTGTATTTAAATCATGAATTTATTTGAAACCCCATGACAAAAATATAAAAATTAATGTTCAAGTAATAAACAAATTCACAAATATGTTTTACCCATTTTTGAATTAATATGGCCTAATAAACATGAAATTGTTGAATAAATAATAATATTCAAGATATAAAATCTACCAATAATTATGATTGTAACTTCATATATATAGTAATAAATTATCTTTAGAAAACACTAAAAATAAGATAGATTATATTTTGATATTTTTATAGTATGAGAATGGGTACATTCATATAAAACACATCAACATAGGTTTGTGAACATTTATGTTTAGGAACATAATTTGTGCCTATGTTTGGATAGGTCTACACTCCCTAGATAACAACACATGTCATCCTTATGAATTTACTTCAAACTTATCCACTATAAAAATGATAAAATTGTGACTAACTACCTCTTTTGCATGTGTTCACTAAGACTATTAAATACTACTAGTCCAAAACATATCACATAATTATTACAATTTGAAACTCTAATTTTTGCACAAACTGATGTAGCATTAAATAGGGTGTGTTTGAGAAAATTATTGAGTTGGGTTGACCTTAAAATAATCCCTATTGACTTACCAATCTCTTCACTACATTTCTAATACTTTAAGGAGGGCTAAAAATTGAATGTAGTTATCCTGATAATGTGTATGTGTTAGATTATGAATGTAATCCTAGATGTTCTTTCTCCTATTTTACCTTTGATACAAACATGAAAATATGGATTCAAAATTTTATAATTTTTAAATTTATCTTTAGAAATTATATAAATAAAATATGTAATCTTTATCTAGCTCATGATAAAGTAGAGTTCTAATTTGAATGACCTATAGTATCTTTGTATTTATATATAATTTAATTTCAAATTAGGAGACCTATTATCACATAAAAATTGACCTAAAAATACCCAAATGGGTAAAATTAAATACCCAAATGAAACATGAGTGAAAATAACTCCATAGATTACACCTAGATAGGTCCATATTTCATGGATAGGTATACAAATTAGATCTATCTGGAAATTATGGACTTATATAAAAAAACCCTAAAAAAGATAAAAGAAAGGAATTGGGGATCATTGTGAAAATATTTGAAGGATGAAAAAAAGTGAACAAATGACCCCAAAAATTTGTGAAAATACCAAACAAGTGTGTTAATAAATACTTCATTCATCATTAATAGTGAATTAGGAAATGACAAAGCCAAAAAACGTTTTGTATGTAACACAAAATAAACATTTCTTAAGATATAGTCTCACATTGTATTTTTGTAGTCTTTAGAATATTTTTTGAAGTCTCTAACTTGTTTTTTACTTTTATTTTATTTTCCTAATATATCATCAATGTAATGCTTTATAATATCATGCCTACAATTGTGAAATATATGTTTCATATCCATTTGATAAGTCATGCCATCATTTTTAAGACCTAATATGTGAAAACATATAAAAATATACCCCATAAAATGATGAAGGTAGTCTTATATGGTCATAAATATTTACCTTAACTTGATTGTAACCAATGGGAAAGCATCTTATACTTAATGATATATCCAAAACTCATATTTTGTGGTTATTTTACACCTAACAAACATAAAATAGTTTAAAATATACATTAATTATATTTTATAAAATATGGAAATAAATTCACTAATCTAAATTTAAATGGATAAATAGTTATTGCATTATTTCAATTTATAATTGGTAAATAATGAAGGGAGTAATGAACTTAGTTTATTTAAGGTGATTATCACTCATAAAAGGATTTTCTATACCTAAAAAATCTTTGTAAATTCTTCCTCATTTTCTCAAACATGAAATAAATATTGAAGACCTCTCTAGATACTACAGGTAGTATTTGACCCCTACAATAGTTGACTCTATCTAGAGGTTATTGATAGTGTCCTTATGAATTTTGTAGGCTATACATCCTAATACTCTTGTGTCTATGCCTAAATTTTTTTCATATGTGTGTGTAGGGTTACATCCCTTTTCAATGATATCTATTTTATTTATTTAAATCTTAATTTTTATTTTAACCAAAATATTCCCTTTAAAAATGGGTTAGTATTTTAGGTTGGACAATCCCAACCACTCCTCACTAAATAGATAAAAAGTTCCTATGTTCTAGTAATATGAAAAAGGATAAACCACACATAGTTATCCCAATTATGTGTGTGTCTTCAACATCATGAACATTCTAGAATACAATGTAATATTTTGATCTTAAATACTTAACACCATGAAAATTTGACTGTGTATTCAAAATTGGCTCTTTGAACTTATTAGTAAATGGTTTTTGATGGGTATAAATTATTGATAATGTTTTAAGTGATTTAATTGATTCCTCAAGTTTCTATGTGATTTTCAAGGTGATTTCTAAGTGAGTATAATATTAAGAATGATTTTTTATTAAATATTTATTTTCACTAAGTCATGTTATGATAGACCCATGAAACATGTCTAAGATGGCCTAATAGAGACTTCCTAATTTAAAAAATAGATGTTGGTTGTGCCAAAAAACTATATCTATAGGTAAACCACTATGGTAATTGATAGTATATAAGTGTTATCATTGGTGTCCTAGAAGTTTAAAATAATGATCTTAGAAATGGAGAAGGTTTGTCTAGGATTTTAAGATGTTAATATATATATATATATATATATATATATATATATATATTGAGATGATCCTAAGTAGGTTTATTTAGAAAATACAGTGGCCAATATAATATATGGGCAGATAGATAAAGGGAATTTTTCTCAAGAGTCAAATGTATGTGCATTGTCCAAGTATGTTAAGTTAGTTATTTCAAAAGTTTTTAATATAAATTTTAAGATCCTATAGATGCACCCATTTTAATACATAATTTTAAAATATATATTAAAATTATAAAATAATAAATATGATATATATGATAATCATGCTTGGTGTTGATAGGTATGCAATAGAATTTGTTCCATGTGAAACCTATAAGAATACAAGTGTATACCAATGTCTTAAAATGATAGTAAATATGAAAAAATATGAATCATTAAATCATTTTAAATTTAAAATCTAAGGAATCGATACACATAGTGGTATGTGAACCAAGTTGCCACTTGTTTAATTTCTTTAGATAATATCACAAGATTATCATGACCCAAAGATATGTAACTACTAAAATAGTGAGTCATAGAGTGTAAATTCCTTAACTATCACTAGATAAGTAGTTTATAATTTTAGTGATGTAGTAACCTTAGCCACATTACTTTGAATATCAAAATATTATATGCAACCACAAAACTAGGTTTTTATGTCAAAATAGAACCTTGAAATAGGTTCATATACAAAACTTTTACCCTAAAATAGGTGCATATGTAAATTTTGAACCCCAAAATAGGTTCACATTAAAATTGGAACCCTAAAATAGTGTTGTATGTAAAATTAGAACCCTAAAATAGATTCATATGTAAAAGTGGAACCCAAAAATAGGTTTTTATGTAAAGAAACTAAACATTATAGATGGATATATACCCAAAGTGATTACATATTAATATCATTCCCCACCAATCCTCAATATATAAAATTTAAAAGGGTTTTCATGAATAAATTCCATGCCCCAACATGGTCCATTTGTTTCTCAAAGTGATATATAATTTCAACATTGATCTATTAAAATTTCATAGAATGTATTAATTATTCCTCATAATCATGTATAATTATAAAATATGTCTCAATCTGATCAATTTGATGCATTTTAATCATATAATATATCCTATAATTTTAAATATCTATCTATAATATCCTTAAACTCTAAAAAAATCCTATTGTATAAGCCCCTTTGATGTGAGGGATGAAGCTTGTGAAAGAATAATCTCAAAAGAAAGAATTGTGTACATAATGTGTTATTTGGAAAGTTATAATCATGTAAAGTACCCATAAAAACATTATAATATATGTCCTCGTAGAATAAAAATTATTATTCAATTACATATGAAACATGTAATCCAATACATCTACAATACAAGTGTCAATGTCAAGTAGATATATAAATTAATTACATGGTGATAAGAATAAGAGTAGATGTATGATAAAAGTCATGGAAGCACACCCAATAGATATATGCATGATATAAATGACAATATAAAGCACATATTAACAATAGTTTTTTTAAAATAAAATATATGTAACCACACACAAGTATGCAATATCATGATCAAGAGCTACATAATAATACAAGATATGTCATGAATTTATCATGACATGAGAAAACATGGTTATGAAATGGCATATAGGATACTCTAACATAATTAACACATCAGAATACAATACACAAACAATATATCCATAGAAAAATAAATATAACACACATCAATGGCCAATCAATGTCACCATCATCAATATCAAGCACACATAGACAAATAAATGTTAGTCTACATAGTAAAACAAAGTGTTTTTCTAGTAGATAAACATATAATATCCATAATAAATAACACTATATAATGTATGAACAATATCAAGTCATGTATAAATAGTCTATATAACTCAATATAAGTAATGGACTAACATAGAAATAAATAACCTAAAAAGTGTATTAAGATACCCCCATTATGTTCATACCCCCAATTTATAAGTTTTTCCCATGGGTGTGAGAAATGTGATGCATATGTATGTCAATTATTCATATGTCACCTGAATTCCATCAATAAAAATCATGTATACTATGAAAATAACATGCAAATGGATATTAAACCAACCATGTATATGAAAAAATTATAAATCAACTATGTGTACCAAAGAAAAAAGTCATGTACATGTCCCATTTTTGTTTTCTTTAGAATATTTGATATTTTATATTTTAAAATATTTAGATTTTCATTTTTTTTTAATATTTGATTGAACTATGTTTGATGTAACTTATGATCATATCAAAATGATGATTAAGTGTAGGTGCTTTATCTATTAACATATTACTTATCTCTGGATATAGAATCATATCAACTTTCTATACATTGTCATCATTAGATTCATTTATAAATGAATATGTTTGTCACATTTTCCTATATCTTCCCAAGACATCTATGTGTAAGAATTTTATTTTTTTCAACATCACATGTAGGTTATAATTTCATTTTATTAAGTGATTCAACTTTATGTTTTAATTAATGCTTTAAATTTTTTCCTTCATCTATTCTATCTTATTTAATTTTTGTTGTATTATTCTCAAAAATGAATGTAACACATTTATTTGGATCATCAATGATGTATTGAATTTGTTTTATCCATTGTTGTCCAAGTGTAGATTTATTTTGTTCCATATTGAGTATCACAAATACTAATTTGTCCATAACATTTGGCCCCCAAGTAATTGGAAATTTGTTATGGCTTATTGACCTTTCACAATAGAGAGTTGTTATAGATCATTTAATGAGTGGCCTAAATATTATATAAATTCAAAATTATATGTAAATTAACCTTATTATATATCAATTTTAAATTATTACTTATATTTATATTCTATGAAAATTCAATAGTCAATGAGTACACTCATGGTTGCTTGTACAATTTACATTATATTTTTATAAGTTATGAGTAGTGCATCCATCTTGGGCTCTAACAATGTTATTATAATAATATCTTAATCCTTAAAATTATAAATAATTTTTTGAAAAGCCTCATAATTATATTTTCCATGTCTATTTATTCTATGATAACTATAATGTGATTTCCATTTTTTATGTGATAAATGAGCCATATATCAATGTCTAGTGGAGGGTAAATCGATCAATTTATTATCAGTCAACATTTACGATATATTAATTCATTTGTTTTATAAAAAAAATATTTACTTAGAATTTTGTATCAGTATATGAGGAATGTCTTGATTATATATCTATATTTTTTTAATTGAAAGTTTATAATTATGGGATATTCACTAGTTGTACATTATGTGATGTTTGGTATTTATTGTAATAGAGTCATATTATATATCATAAAGTGTAGTTCTAATGGATAACTTATTTTGAGAGATTCATGTCTTGAATTAATATTGTAACAAACATTTTAATTTATATTTATTATTTATTTATAATTTGGATTATGATATATTTAGTGATTTTCCATAAATCACTTGCCACTAACTTGTTTACTTTGTAACTTTTTTGAAGATATGTGTTTACACCATTTATACCCTCATGGTTTCTTGTTATGATGCCTTACCTTTATCTTACTTAGGTTGAGCCTAAAATATGCCTTTTAATATATAAATGCTTACTTATTTTACCTTGTTTTGGATATATATATCTAAATAAGAATAAAACTTTTAATATTTAGATTAGACAATGTACATTAACAAGTATACAAAATTGAATGCTACCTATGATTTATGAAGATGTTAAAACATAGAAATGATGAAACATATAAGGGATAAATGTAATATTTTTTTTATATCTCAATTATGGTCTTTGTATTATATAATATATATGATATTTTCTCTATAATAGATCTATCTGGGCTTGGATCATAATCATACTATGATAAATTCACATGGCACCTCTATAATTATCAAATGTTTGTGGATTTTGATTTTATCTATTTCTAAGAAAATATGAATAGGTAGATTCAAAATATGTTTACTAGATTATGTGCCTTCATATATAATTGTATTTTTAGTGTTTAATTAAGTATGGACCTATGTAGATAATCCTACATTATTTTTCCTTTGTCCAAACTTTAGCTCTTATACTCCTAATTCCAAAACCCTAGAAAAGGGTTAGTGTTTTGGGTTAAACTAGGCTCGATCAATCCCTATAAATTATATGAGTGTTTCCAACATTGATTTAATACTTATAACATGGCTTAAAACACATGTATTTCTACCTTTAATGTGAGTGTGTGCCAAGTCACGTGGATGCAAGTCTAGATGCTATTTTCCTAGGCCTTCCTTTGATACAATCATGATGCATATAAATTAACTTTTGAAACTTTATATTTTGTAATGAAAAATGTGCTAAGAATAGTGTGTGCTTTTTATGTAACTAATTAATAATGAATGTTTGTTCCTAAATTCCTTCAAGGGGGGTTTTATATAGAGAATTATAAAATTTGAATTTGTGGAAATAATGGAATGTAAAATTTAACCCAAGAGTAATCAAACATGTAAAATGAAAAGTTCGAAAAGGAAATGTGCCAAAAAATAATTGGGAAAAGGCTTAAAAAATTTCAATAATTTTGGATGCTTTCATATGACATTAATGTTTGTAAATCATGGATTTGTCTAAGGGCCAAGGAAAACTCAATATTAAGTTAAATAGGACTAGATATCCCCATGGCATAGTAAACAAATATAGAAATACTAAAATAAAGTAATATGTAGTCAAATAAAGTCAAGAAGGTGATAAAATACGAAGATGAAAGCACCAATAATTTTTCTATTCAGAAATGAGGATGTGTGTGTGTGTGTGTGTGTGTGTGTGTGTGTGTGTGTGTGTGTGTGTGTGTGTGTGTGTGTGTGTGTGTGTGTGTGTGTGTGTGTGTGTGTGTGTGTGTGTGTGTGTGTGTGTGTGTGTGTGTGTGTGTGTGTTTGTGTGTGTGTGTGTGTGTGTGTGTGTGTGTGTGTGTGTGTGTGTGTGTGTGTGTGTGTGTGTGTGTGTGTGTGTGTGTGTGTGTGTGTGTGTGTGTGTGTGTGTGTGTGTGTGTGTGTGTGTGTGTGTAAAGTCATATAAAATTATTTATGCAAATAATGCTTGTACCAAATTTGGGTAGCTAAAAATTCTTGATTTTAATCTAGTACTTAAGTGAAACTATAAATATTATTTTTAAGGGATAAAAATAATACAAACCTACATTGGTGATTATGAGCTTAGGTTTTTTTTGCCTTGATGGTCCATAGTTTCTATGTGTTCCTACAATAAATGATGTATCTAATTAGATAGATTATTATCTAAATAAAGTGTAGTCCTAACAAAAATTAAATATATATTCAAATAAAATATACACTTGTATTCAATTGTTATAGTGTCATTCATAGATTATTCTCATGATATAAATAAAGAATATGCCATGTCTCACTAATTAACCTAATATGTGTGAATAAAGGTGTTTTTTTATTTTTTTCACTTTGGGGCAAGGAAATAGAAAAACTTACAAAAATTTTTAGGAGTATAAATTAGGCCATTTAGAATAATTTAAAATCAAATTTAATACTCATTTAAATAATATTTAACCTTAATATGAAAGGGGGAGATAATTTTTGGGTTTGCGTAGTAGTGCCTAGGTCATTGAGCATCACTAAATCTCAACACACTACTCATTTAACTAAATAAATTTATATAGATAGACTAAAATATTTAATTTTATGTACCATTATTTCCATAATAGAAAATTTTAAGTGTGTATATATATGAAGAATTTTCATGTTCCATAATATGATCTATTCACTACCAACATAGGAAACTACAATAGTGGATATGATGTAGGATCATCACTACCTCATTTGTAAATACTAAACAAGTTCATGTTTTATAGTCTTGAAAGGTTATCATGGTCTTTATGAGTCAATAAAACCTAGTTACATAAGAATATTTAGTTAGTCATTTTGGGTAACTAGCTAGTGGTTAGGTTGCACTCTCCTTGTATAAATCACAGTTACAAGGAAGTTACAAAGTTATTTATGAACCTTTTAGGATTAAGTAGTGGTTTTAATTTTTAAATTAGGTAGGCCATTTGAAATATGAAGTATGAAAATATGGATGGTAGAGGAGTGTTGAATAGTGAAAGGAAGAGACTCTACCAAACAAACTCTATTTGTAAATATTGCTTAAGAGCCTTTCAATAAAGAAGAATGAAGAAACCATTTGAATAATTTTAATATCCTAATTTTAAAATTATATGGTGAGAAAAATTTAATTTGGGACATGAATAAAGATAATCAATCTGTTATTTAACTGAATGGAGTGTTCTTAAGTTCTTGATTCTATTGTAAATTTAGGTTTCTATGCCTAATAATATTAGAAGTGCAAATGAAAACCATTTATAATGTGTTATTATATTTTTATTTAAGTTGAGTCATAATATGGGTTAAAAGTGTGATATGGATAAGATGATGGTCTAAAATTTTTCACTAAGAGGATTGTATTTTGAGAACAAAATAACTACTGTATTCTCTATAAAAATGAGGAAGGGAAATTGAGAAAACATCTAGTTGAAGAAAGACCCTTATGGAAGGTATTTTGGGTAACTTTTATTTTGGATTATGTATTATCATTGAGTGGCACAAGTGTAAAGAAAAAAACATGGATTGTTGATTGTTTGAGTAATTGGTAAGCTCATACATGCTTTAGATAGTATTGTGAGTATCTATTAATGTAGTTTCAATAATCTTTAAGAAGGTCTAGAGTATAGATTATAATGTACCCTAAATTTTGTGTTCTTATGAATTGAATGATCCCATGGAATGAAAGTCTATGCTTGAAGATAATTTTGCAAGTTCTGCATTAGAAATGGATTAAGACAATGTTGAAGTGTTCAAGCAAGAGTTTGATGAGTGTAAGTTAGAGTGTGTGTGTATATAGAGTTAAACGAAAGGTATACCAGCACTATCAAAGAAGGTAGATAATATTTGGATCAAGAGTAAAGAGATTTTAGTATGGTTAATTAATCAACAAGTCATTTTAAACCCATGATAAGGCTTGAATCTTTATATTGACCCTTATCATATTTGCATGTTATAACCAATTCATAGTCATCTTAGAGTGAATCTCAAATATTAAACGAGATGTAAAAATAAAAATGAGATAGAGTTAAAGTTTATAGTTTCAATACGGATTGGTGAGTCTCATTGAGTTATTTTAATGTGGTTATGTAATCCATATGCTTGTTTTTTTCATTAACCTTTACTAATTAAATGATAAAATCTCTTGAAATTATAAATTTTTAAACCATCCCCATGTAGAGGATTCTAAAGAATGTGCAAACATGGAGTAATTAGTGTTTAGAAACATGGGTTAAGAAATGAGTTAGAATATTGTGATATAAGTTTTAATGAAGCTAGGGAGGTTTTGAAATGTATATGTGAACTATTGCTAAGGATCATTCATCAAAGGATAGAAATGTTGTAAAGGAACTCTTGTGAAAAAATTCTTAAGGAAATAATAAGTTTTTAATGGTGTTGATAAAATGATAAAGGTGTATGTTTTCATGTATGAATAGGTGATATATTCATGATTCAAGTTTATAACCATATTAGGAAAGATTATTTGAAGAAACATTGCATGAAAGATTAAAATAATAGTCCATTATCACAAAAGTGACTCATTACATAAGAAATAGTGAAAGAAATATTATGTAACCTCTACATCATTTTGGTATCAGATTGAGCAAGATTTTATGGAGAAGGCTAGGTATATATTTATTGTTGATTTTTAGTTTATGAATTTTATTATTTCATTGAAAGTATGCTAAAATATTATTGGAAGAGACTACTCAAGGAGGATTGAAGGTGATTTTAAGTTGGTTAAGGTAGATTGAAACCAAAAAGAGGCTCAGGGAGGGAGAAAGAGCTAAAGTAGCTCATTTATCCAAGGAGAGAGCTTGGATGAAGATGGAACAAGGTGGAAATGAATTTCTTAAAGAGGATCAAGGTGGAAGAGACTTTATTAAGGTGGAGAAAAGTGAAAAAGACTTGCTTGAAAGAGTAAAATATCTAATATAAAAGACTAGAAAAGAGAAAAAAAGAGGTGAGATAATTTCAAGTGAGCAGGTAAAAGGATTGTTTGTGAGTTTATCACATCACTTGCCATGTGTAGAAAAGGAAAGTTTAGATTATTTTATTGAGAAAATGAGTATGTTGAGGGCATTGGCCACATAGATAGAAGTCATTGATCAGGTATAGTAGAAATAAGATGATAAATAGGTTGTAGAGATTGAGAATTTTGAAGGAGAGAAGAGGACACAAACAACAAAACCAAGAATAAAGATAACCAGTGTGAAAATATAAGAAAGTGGATGCCAAGAAGATAAGTTAGAGATTGTTTTCATTAAATTATGTGTTCCATGTGTAGGTTGGTTAAAAAACAATAAGTAAGTGATGAAGATAATCAAGTTGAAGATTAAAGTATAAGAGAATGACCTCAAAGGAGAGATCAAGAGAAATAAGAAACAAGGAGGAGATAACAAATATCAGAAAGGCCTGTGTACATCAAATAGGCCATGGGATCTAGGAGGAGGATCCATTGAACAAAAGGTTCTACAAAGAACATCAAAGATCAAAGTTTTATAATTTTTAGGGAAAGTTTCTATTCACTCCTCAGTAGTATGATGTAAGAGAATCACTGCATCTTTTGTAAATACTAGCATGGTTAATTTTTTGGATTCTTGATAGGTTGTCATGGTCTTTATGAGTCAATAAAACCTAGCTACATACTTAAGAACATTTGATTAGTCATTTTGGGTAACTAGCTAGTGGGTAGGTTTCACTCTTCCCATACAAATGGGAGTTACAAGGAATTTGCAAAGATAGTTATGAACCTTTTAGGAATAAGTATTAGTTTTTATTTTGAATTGAGGTAGGTCATTCAAAATAGGAAGTGTGAAAGGATGGATGGTGGAGGAGTGTTGAATATAGAAAGGAAGAAACTTTGCCAAACAAAGTTTGTTTGTAAATATTGATTAATATCCTTTTAATAAAGAAGAATGAAGAATCCATTTGAAATTTGTGAATTTTAATATCCTTATATGAAAATGATATGGTGAGAAAAATTCAATTTGTGACATGAAGAAAGATAATTAGATTGTTATTTAACTGAATGGAGAGTTCTTAAGTTCTTGATTTAATTATAAATTTATGTTTTATGCCTAATAATATTAGAAGTGCACATGAAAACCATTTATAATGTGTTATTATGGTTTACAGAAGTTGTGTCATAATGTGGGTTCAAATTTTGTTATGGATAAGAGGATGTTCTAATGTTTCTTATTAAGAGGATTGTCTTTGGGGAACAAAACAACTACTATATTCTATGTCAATATGAGGAAGGGAAATTGATCAAACATCTAGCTAAATAAATACCCCTATGGAAGGTAGTCTGTGGAAGTTTTATTGTAGATTATGTATTCTCACTGAGTGATATAAGTGTAAATCAAAATTCTATGAACTATTGATTTCTTTAGTAATCAGTAAGCTCATACATGCTTTAGATAGTATTGTAAGTATCTATTAATGTAGTTTCAATAATCTTTAAGAAGGTAAAAACTACAAACTGTAATGTACCATTAATTCTATGTTCTTGTAAATTTAATTATTACATGGAATTAAAGTCTATGATTGAAGATAATTTTGAAATTTCTACATTAGAAATGGATTAAGACAATATCAAAGTATCCATGCAAGACTTTGATGAGAAGATGTTAGAGTACATGTATAGATAGACTTAAATGAAAGGTATACCAACACTCTGAAAGAAGGTAGTTAATTTTTGGATTGGGAGTTAAGATATATTAGTACATTGAATCGATCAACAAGTTGTTCGAAACATGTGAGAAGGCCTAAATCTCAATATTGACCATTATTGGGTCTATATGTTAAAACCAAGTCATAGTCATCTCAGAGTGAATCTCAAATATTGAAAGAGGTGTAAAAATAAAAATGAGATAGAGTTAAATTTTGTAGTTTCAATATGGATTGGTGAGTCTCATCAACATATTTGAATGTGGTTATGTAATCCACGTGTTTGTTTTTTTCATTAAACTTTGCTAAGTAAATGATAAAATTTATTGAAACTATACATCTGTAAATAGTCCACATGCAAAGTTTTCTAAAGAATGTGAAAATAGGGAGTAATTAGTGTTTGGAAATGTGGGTTAAGAAATGAGTTGGAATATTGTGATATTAGTTCTATTGAAGCTAGGGAGGTTTTGAAATGTAGATGTGAACTAGTGCTAAAGATCATTCATCAAAAGATGGAAATGTTGTAAATGAACTCTTGTGAAAATTTTCTTAAAAAAATATTAAGTTTTGAATGGTGTTGATAGAATGATAAAGGTGTATTTTTCCATGTATGAATAGGTGATATATTCATGATTCAAGTTTCTAACCATATTAGCCAGGATTGTTTGAAGAAACCTTGCATGAAGGATTGAACTAATAGTCCATTATCAGAGAAGTGACACATTGCATAAGACATAGTGAAAGAAATATTGTGTAACCTATACATCAGAAAGAATGTGTGTGAAGGAAATATAGATGGAATTGAGCTAATAAATCAGCTAACAAGTGAAATTTAATCTAAACTAACTCAACCTAGTATAGAGATACAAATAAAAGAAACAATAACACAAACTTATACCTTTGTATAATTATCTTCTTCCATTATGATTTGAATTGATTTACTCTTTAAATTGTGGTTGATAACTCTTCTAAAATTCCTGGATAAATGGGTAGTGTTTTGGTATGAAAATACTCTTTGTATGGATTTGATTCGCATGGGATCTTCTCATGAATTTTATATCACTTCATATCACAAGTTAGGATGAATGAAAGTGATGGCTTGCACGTCTATTTATAGGTTTATAGGATATTGATTAGAAGGTGGAGGATTATTTGAATATTTATAACTATTCAAATAATCAATGGTGGAAAATCAGTCCTCATCTATGAGGATGATGACCAATTCCAAAGGTTGAGAGAAAAGGGTAGTTTGTTGAGTTAGCCATCAAGAAAGGGTCAAATTTGTTGAAAATTTCCAAGGTGATTCACTAGGTGGTTGAGGAAGTTAAGGGATTGGTTGGATGACTTAACATATGAGGGAGATAACTGTGGATGATTTCTTCATGATGTGTAAAAGTTGGATTTATTAAATAAATTTTAATAAAAGTTGTGCATAATTGATTAATTTTTAATTATTCAATTATTTAAGTTTAGAGGGAAATAATGTTAATTCAAATTTAAATTTTGGGAATAAATATTATCGTGCTAAAGTGCATTTCAAAACTAAAAAAAATTAGGTGTATACATTTTACCTTATTTAAAATGGTGTTTTGAATATATATCATTTAAAATAATAGTATAAAAAATAGAGTGTTGATTATTGAGAAGAAATAGTTAGCCCAGATGAATGAAAATGATCAGGATGATGCCGCCTTGAGTGTTTATGTGAAAAATTGGATGAATGCTCAAAATTAGTGAAAGGAAAATGATGGAGTGGTTATAATGAAAGTCATAAATAGATTTAAGTGATATAAATAGACACCTCACTTGAAAGAATATTAATTTGTAAATTATTTGGCCCTAGAAGATAATTACTAGAGAGTAGATGGAAAAAAATAATATTTCCCATTTACAAACTGCACGCTTGGATTGTGCTCATAATCAGGGTTCTTGCGAGTGGATGTGGAAACTATATATCCAAAATATGGAAAGTTTTATGTCATAAAATTAAAAATATAGAGTTTCTATTATGAGATATATATTTACAAAAGTGATATTTGAAATTAGATGATAAAGATTTATAGCATCTACATTAATTATGGCCTAAAATTTTAAATTGATACATTCAGAGGGAAAATTTTGAATGTGGGAGATAGAATATAAATAGATGGAAGATGAATTAGAAATTCATTTGTGAAATTTTGATTTTCAAAGTGATTTCTTAGTATATTTTTATTGAGTGGATTTTGATATATCCTCATGGATAAAAATGGGTCGTATCCCTATTCACCTTCAATGTAGTGAGCAAGTGAGGAGATGTTAGAGACTAGAAAGGAGAAGACCTCCAATGAGTATAATTTTAAACTTTGATTTTTCCATTTGTAGTCATTTATTATAATTTAAATTTGAGGTGACTAATTTTTCAAATTCCCCATTAGTAATTTCAACATTGAAAGTTATAAAATCATACGGGGTAATTGTGAAATTATTCTTCTATGTAGAAAAATTGTAACACTAGGTAGTGAAATATTTGTAGATAAATAGGTTATGGTATTTGTGAAATCATACTTAGTAGTTAATAAATTTTTAAAATTAGGAGTGAAATCATTGAATGGAGTAGTGAAATTGCTTGGGAGGGAAGGACATAGAGGAATTATGTAATCAAGGTTATTCATGGTGAAATCATTGGTTTAGGTAGAAAATTTACCAAAATATTGAAATAATAGAAACTATGAAATTGGAGAGTTTAACTATGAAATTATGGAACAGAGTCATGAAATAAATGAAGGTCATAACAAAATAATTAAATTGATTAAAAAATATGTTAGGTTAAAGAATGAGGTGATAAATTTAATAAATAAACATGAATTTTAGGTAGATGGATAAATGAAAATAAAATTAATGAGCTTTTGATGATGATTCATATACATTTGTTCTGATTTGTAGGATTAACATTGTGTTACTATGCATATTTGTTTAAATGAGGTATTACTAGTGTTAGTGGTATGGGATTGGAGGGATAGATCACTATCATAGAATATGAGGTTCACCGAGTATGAGTTTAGAGTGATGGTAGTGATGGGACTATCTTATATTACCTATATGATAGGAATCCAAGTTGATAGAGAACTATTGGTTGCATCAGTTGAGACATGGCATAATGAGGTGAGAACATTTCACTTATTGATAGGTGAGATGGCTATGACATTGGAAGATGTATGGTGAATCCTAAGAATATTGATATGGGGGACACAGGTGTACTAGGGATAGGTACCATAGGAAAATACACTCTACAAGATATTTGGTGAGGATTTGATTCCATTTTTGAGAGGAAACATGGATATTGATACATGTATGGATTTAGGGATAACTTCATTGATGGTTGTGCTCATGGCTATTTTTAGTGGCATCATGCTTCCTAACAAGAGTGGTAAATTATGTCTTACTATTTTAGTATATTATATTGATGACATGATGGATATTGGGGAGTGATTTGAATGGGGTCCTTGTGTGTTGTATCATTTGTACATATATTTTCATTATGAATTTTATTTAGATGGAAGGAGATATGTCTAGTGACTCTACTATAGGTATGGTGTTGGGAGAACATTATTGTGGAGTGACCCATCAGACATATGAGTGTTATAGTAGAGGAATAACTAATTACGTATGGGTGGCATATGATTATAGGGACATGAAGACCACATTTAGGATATTTGGAGTTTTATATATCACTATATGAGACTTTGAATGACTATATTACATCAAGGCCATATAGGGAGATAGAATTCTAGTGAGAACATGATGAACTATTCATGTATTATATTATGATGTAGTTCTATATTATGGGTTTACATAATTACATATTAAGAGATACTAACTAAATAGAGTTTTTTTTATAGTTATATTGAGTTAACACATTCTAGTGGGGCCACACATGTTTGAATAATTTATTAGGGAGAGATCACAATGGGGACATGCCACTAATATGAGGATTGTAGAGTATAGTTGGATGCATGTGTAGATAGTGACTTTGGATGATAGGAGAGATGTTATTGATGTAGGTACAATAGATTTATATGTGGAGTGGTGGTCCATATAGTAGCTTGTGAGGCTTATAGTTCCATGTGAACCTCCTCATACATGAAGATAGATATTTCTTGCTAACTTAGGTTGACACCCATGAGGTACAAACATTAGGGAAATGATCATGAGAGAAATTACTATTTATAGGAAAGGGATACATGGATGAGTATATGGTTAGGGGGACTAAGGATGGATGAGACATGATTATAATATGTGGAGGTGAGATAGGAGACATAGTTGGGTGTGGGTGCACACATAAAGATGAGTGTTACTATGGAGGAACCTATGGGAGGATGAGAGACTACGTTGGTTATTGATGATAATGATATAAAGATGAGACTCATGATAAATACTCAAGAAAAAGGGTTTGTAGCAAGGGGTTTAGAGACTTCTAGATTTGTATAAGATCAAAGACTGATAGATAGTCTATACTAGGAGATCAGGGATTGGGATGTAGAGATTACTAGTTTGCAAGGATTGTTACTAGACTATAAGGGATGTGGATGGTAGGGATGCTTAGTTAGGATTGAGAACCATGGAGATCAGACATTTATAAGGTGAGGTAGATTATATCTAGGTTGAGGTTGGGAGGTTAGAGGGTGAGTGATTTTCTTTATCGGTTGGATTATTGACACAAGATGTAGGCACAAACACTAGATGACACATGATTGATAAAAAGTTATAAGAGAGAGAAACACATCATGGGTTAAGTTAGTAGAGGTTAGTGTACTATTTTTATGATAGGGCTAGGTGGTAACCTTGTAAAAGGTCATTATATCTATGGAATAGGATATTCATTACAAGATTCTATATGAGGAGGTCATTCTATGAGCACAATTAACACCTTTATACAAAGAATATTCAATCAAGATGTCTTTATCAAGGATCTTAGTATAGAAAATGGAGTAAGAGATATTTGATAGGGAGGCATCACTATGAGTCATGGGTCCTCTAAGGAATACACCACAATAATGTGAGCATATTTTGATGATAAATGCCCCATCCAAGGGTTAAGGAGAGGCTTGAGATGGCTGTGATTATGATGCACTGATATATATGTATTTTTTATATCTATCATTATATAGACACATTCAATTTTATATGTATATACATGATTAATTATACATTGGATACTTGTGTTATGGTTATTGGATGGACATTATGGACTGTTATATTTTTTATTTATGGATTATGGTGAGGTGGATATATATGGCATGGATGGTAAATTTTTCCTCTTTTTTGATTTATAATAACACATGTTAATTATTTTCAACTTGTATTATGGTAGAAAAATGAAATGGATGAATTACTAATGGATATATGGTTTGATAGCTTCCTTGTGTTTATTTTTTCCCTACATTGGATTTCCAACATGAATAACTAAATTAGATTTGAGCAACCTAATTTTAATTTAACACTAAACAATGATCACTAATGATACAAAATAAGTTTTGACTAATTTGAACCCTAGGTTAAATTGAGTCAAACCTATAAAAATAAAAACTTTGTCATAGGTCCTTATGGGCATGTTTTGTTCACCATTTACTAGTCATCTCAAATCATGTCACTTAATATGTCTAAACCTTTGAATATTTTCCTAAGTTGTCCTTATGTCATTTTAAGTCACCATTTTGGGTCATTTAATAACTTATGTGATTTTCATGAAAGGCAAAGAATTTCAAGGTGTATTTAAAATGTACTAGATATTATGAGGATGTCATATAATTTTTTTTAACTAAAGATTTGGTAGGTTCAACACTAAAAAGGAGAAAAAGGCTGTTTAAAGGTGTTTTTCAAGCAAGTGTACGGATTGTATGGTCTATTGGCATGTGTTTGTATTTAAAGAGTGTCTCTTGGAATTAAAAATGTTCATTTACATTCTAATAACTTTTTAACAACTTAAATAATGAAGAAAACCATTCTCCTTCTCCCATCACTCTCTTGGAAGACTCAGCAAGGTTAATTGGGTTTCTAATGATATGTACAGTAGGAGAGGAGTTGGTCTAAATGCACCTAAGAAGTGAAAGTATAATATTTATACTCTCACTCCATGATAATATTATTCAAATTTTTGTTTCATGCTTTATGAACAAGTAATAAGAAGACAGGGTGCGTGGAAAGAGGTTTTGAACCCTGCCACCTTGCAAAATGAAGAGGTTTCACTAAAAATTTAGATTTTTTTGTTATAATATGGATGTAAAATAAGTGTGATATGGGTATAAGGTATAATATAGTGACCTTTAATCAATTAATATTACATTTTCATATACAAAATCCCCATATTTCTTTCATATGTCACAATTCTAACTTTTGAGGTGATGGACTCCAAAATGACCAATGAAGGTTTTTAGAGCTAATAAATAAGAAACAAGTTTTAAGGTGATGAGAAATAATAATTTTTTATAAATAAGTCAACATGATGGTCTAATTCAACCATGAAAGAGATAGGTTGATGTCTTAAAAGTTTAAGAAGGTCTTTGGTTGAGAGAGTTTGATATAAAAGCTTGAATCATTATTTGTAGGGTATCAATTTTTTGGAAAAGCTAATGACTCATTAATAATAATAGTCCACTATAGATACATTTGGATTTCATGATTCAGATCTATGATTGAAAAAACTACACCTATATACCCCATGGCATCTGATAGTCTGACTATGGACAAAGATAAATACAATCAAGCCCAATTATAGAGGAATGAGACATAATTTGAAAGGCCTTGAAGGGATATTTAACCTTATTGAGGTTTATTCTTGGTATAAGAGTGTATATAGATCATTATTATGATGGATATTTTAAAAACTTCTCTAGAAAAGATCCCAATTCAATACACATTATTTGATGATGCAGTAACACCTACAAATTTCCAATAGTAGCTTGACTATAAATCTAATAGAGGATTTAAAAAATCGAAATGAAGGTGTTGAGACATGTTTAAAACCTTCATTAAAGTTTGGAAACATGGAGAGTATCATTAAGGTAGTGTAAAAGTTATCACCCCATAATTTGGACATGAGATCCATGTTCATAGTCAAAAAAGTTGCTTCAAAGATATATTACCTTAACCTTTCCTTATCACATTTTACCAATATTATTGGTCCTTCTATAGTAGAGCATATTGAGGTATAGACATTATATGTGATTTCCATATTGTATCCTAAGCATATAGGTAGGGTTTTGACATAACACAATGGATGATTGATCAATAAAGTATGATGTTTGGGTTGTTTCAAACTTAGACATTTATGGCCTGAAGAACTTAGTGAATATTTTAGTAAGATGGGCTAAAACAACTAATCTTATAGTGACTTATGGTATTGAATGAGACTATGGTCTCCAAATATGAGAAGAGTTCACATGAGTATATATTAGCCTAATGAGACACAATTAATGTATGTATGAGCACCTACAATATTTTTTAATTCTTATATGATGCACATCTATGGTTATTTATAGTCACTTATAATTAGACTAACTCATGCTAAATACCAAGGAGAGGTAGTTGGGATTTATCATTGCCTTTAGGTATGATATGAATTAAAAAAACTATGAGGTGACCTAAATGACCTCAAGAGAGTTAAATAACATGGAGTATGGTATTTAAATACCTATCATTACTTATATGAAACTTGAGGAAGTATGAGTTGTAGCTCACAATCTAGCATAATCATAGGTTGTTCATGATAGTGCAAGATGCATGCTTGTTTGATGGACAAAACATGAAATGATTTGATATGAATAATTAAAATATATAATAAAAATTTAACTTCTTACATGTTTCTAAAACATCCATTTTCACCTACAAGATCTTCATTCCCCTAAGGTGAATGTACCTACATTCTATTTTGTAGACTAGTCCTAGCAAATGGGAAGTGTAAGCTTAGAAAGGTGGCATAAGTCTAGTAGGATGTTGATCATGATAAGACCTATACCAAAAATAATATAATAATATTCATGATGATTTAAAATTAAGGAACAAGGAAGAAACCAATTTCAAACATTCAACTTACAAGTAGTCCTATACCCTACACACGGTCACAAACCCAATTAGTAGTTTTGAGATGTTTGAATGTTTTAGGGTGGTAAAAGTGTGACCCAACCCTGATATTTTGTTTAGAAGGTCATAATAACCTAATATAGCATTTTATAACTTCACATTGGATGAGCATATATTATATATGCCCTATGTTCTATCTCAGATAGAGGGCACTCCCAAATAGAAGTGATTGCAGATAGGGTATATGATGGTAAGAGAGGGTGCTAAACAGTATTGTAACACTAAAATGAGGTATGGGGTGTTATTTTAAGCATGAAAAAACATGGAGGATATCTAAAAACCAATGGAAACTACATAGGGAAGTTATGGGCATTAAGAACACAATCAGGCCGATTAAGCCTAAGACTAAGCCTAAGCCCTATAGGGATCTAACTCTACTTCTAAGATTATATCAACCTTGTAATGAATTTTATAACCACTAGGGGAAGGAATGATACAATTTTAATCCATTGGGGTGAAGAGAAATGACATAGGTTGGTCAAACTTGACCTTTTTTACCTCATACCCATCTAGAATGCACTCTTAAGCTTGAGAGCCTAATTTCAAGAGCTCACACCAGTATAGAAACTATGTATTAGACTCCAAGGATTTAGGAATTATTTAATATGGTCCCTATAATTATATTAGTTGAATTGGTCTAAGGTTTTAATGTAAGGATTTCATGAATAATCTTTAACAATTTGAAACACTAGAAACCCTCCTACACCCTTACCTAAGACTTGATTAGTAATAAATGAGTTAAGACACACTAAAGAGGGACGTTTTAGTATAAAAATGGTTTTTAACCTACACAATAATCTCCCATGATCTTCCCTACATATTTTTTATACCCTACTTGTACAGATAAGGTGAAAATAGGGTTTCTTATAGGATTTTATGTGTTTTGTAGGTGTAGAATAGATTTGAAGGATGAATATCATTGGAAGAGATAAATGAGGACATATTGTAACTTATATGTCCTTTTATCACTTCATAAAATCACACAAACATCTGTACTAACTCATTCACTTTAGGCAGTCTATGGTAGATAGTGAAAATGGAGAGTGATAACCAAGTGAAGAGATGAGAAGTCTAATTGGAGGAATTTTTAATATATAATTAAAGAATTAAAAGGGAAAAAGTCTCTATATAGTTATCATATCACCTCTTCCTAGTATTTTATTGAGAAACTAAAGATAATTTGGGTGAAAAATGTGGAGATAGACCTATAAAGTTAGTGATGGTGACTATAGATGGTGAGAACAAGTGTCCAAAAAAAGGACATGAGTTAGGGACACATATGATGACTATTGTGCGATGTTTATAACCCATACTTGATCATTAACATGTTTTAATTGTCCCTATTCTAGTTTTTATCAGTCCAAAGATGCCTAATCATGAAGGTAATTTCCAAGAAGGTAGTTGAAGACCTATATGCCAAGTTTTGGAGAGTTTTATGCTTAAGATGGACATTTGTCCAAGAAAACCTTCCATAACTCTATTATAAACTTAATTCCTATATAATATAATTGGTTCTCATGCCTTGAAAAGTGTCATTGTGACCATTGAGCTCCACTTTTCTCTCTTTTCTCACACATTTTATAAACACAAGCCATTTTGGCTTTTGTATGGGAATTTTACATATGGTATGGTGAAGTCTTGATAGTTTGATATTGTAATTTGCCTTTTAAATAAGATATCAAATATACTTTTTAGTTCATAAAATATCTTTTCAAAGTTTTTAAAGAAATATATACTGAATAGACAAGTGATTGTTATCCATCCTTGATTTCTCTCAATCCTTCCATGTTTGATGCAAGTTATTTCACTCTAATAGGTCTCATGAAGTGTTTTCAAGTGTATGGAAATATTTTAATGTGTAAAAGTAGCCTTAGTGTATAAAAACGATCTTTGGTTTACTTAAATTGATTATTTTCATGAATATCACCTCCATGATTGAAATACTAATCTTAAAGCAATTCAAGATTTTAGGACTAGTGTTGTGAATCTTGTCTCTTAGTGAAATTATATGATAATATTATGAAGCTATTTATGGTGTATCACCCCATTAGAGTAGTTTATTTTTATTTATACTTATATCTCTTTTCACATAATCAATAATTTAGTGTAGGTGATTAGCACTTAAGGATCAATCTACGGAGCTATCCCTTAAACCTAGAGGTCTACCTCTACTATAGGTAGCCCATAGGCCTAGAGGTATTAAAATGTTTCCCAAATATTAGAGTAGGCTTGAAAAAACTCCTATATGGTAAAATATTTGTTTAAATTGTTTATATGATGCCTTGTGGGACCAAGGTCCAAGAGATTGGAAATATTATTGGTGTGTCTTTCCTCTAATCATCTCTTGGAAGTAAGCAAGCACCAATGGAAACTACGAATGCAATATTCTGGTTATAAGTAGCCTAGGTACCTCTCCTTAAATGTTTTTATTATTTATAATATTTAATTTGACTCGTGAGGATAATATTTATGGCTATGATGAGAATCACTACTATTTACCTTCCTATCAACCTTGTTATGAACCATGTTATACCCTTCAATAACCCTATCAAATTTTCCATTAGTCCCATGAGCCATGAAATCCCTATATCCATCCATTTCCTTATAAATATGTACATCATGTTGTTAAATAATCCTATAATGGAGGTTATCAAAAATCCTATCAGGGAGTTTCTTCTTATCACTCTCAATATGACTCCTACTAGTCTTACCATAATGCATATCAACCTTAATAGGATTCTTATCATTCTTGTCATGAGGAATCATATGACCCCATTTATTGTACATAAAGATATGAATTCTTATAGGCTCAAATACAATAAATTAAATCTATCCACAATCCCCAATGTTACCCTCATCCTCATACTTCAACCCCATCTCATGTCAAGTCCTTATGGCACTCATGCGAAGTCTACTATATAGTGAAGATAAGATGTAAACATGGTATAATGAGTTTTATATCTTCCTTAACCATCTCATGGAATGGTTAAGAGGTTTTTTTAAAGGTGGATGGACATGTGGGAGGTGTTTTAAGAAGAAACTCATTGTGATACCAAGGAGTAGTTATACTTGGAAAAAAAGTGTTTATAATGCTCAATATATATGGGAAAACAAATAACTTTAAAATGATCCTAAATATACTAAAGAACCTTAAGGAGGATATAATTAATTTGGAACTATTGTTGAAGGAGGTGTCTTTCTTATTGACCAACCCACCTTGTCATCTCCTTATGAGCATACTCAAGAAGCCTTCTTTCCCAAACCCATTTTTAGGCCCTCTATCACACTTTATACTCCCTCTCCATCCCATGATCCTATCCATCACCATCCTACTTGATGCAGGAGCATCTGCAACAAATTTCAAATTATTGTATTTTCCTCTTAAATGTTAAAAATTAAGGAGAAATTGTAATTAGTAAAAAGTAAAAAGGTAATTATGGGCTGTTGAAGGAATAATGGAGGAGTGGTTGAAATATTTTCAACCTTGGTAAATTGTTACAAATTAAAAACTATAATTTGTTTTGCCTAAGCCCAAGTTTGGCGTGGAAGTTTAGAAGAGATTCTTTACAAACAAAAATAAGATATGCAAGTGTGGCATGAGAAGTACATAGAAGAAGGAGAAGGAGGATCTCTAGGAAGGAAAGAGAAAAGGAGAAAAGACAAATCCAAGCAAGAAAAGTTTGCTGTTGAATGAGATGCTGAATGGAAGAAGCGTAGGCATGTTAACAAGAATGCAGTTCAACAAAATGTATCTCAGGCTTAGCATCCGATGAAAGATCCATTGCACTCTAGGCCAAGTTATGGGAGCTGAGCATTTGAATTGAGTAGTTTAGACATCAAAGAGCTAGCAATAGCTGCCTTTGCTACAGGATCGAGGTCATTCCTTTGTATTAACTGCTGAGTCAAGTAATAGTTTGTCCGCTCCTTAGTTCATCAATTATAGCCCTCCTTTTAGCACGTAAGCTTTCAAGTGTCTTTTGATCCTTATTATCACACATGTGGAAATAACTAGCAAATGTAGAATTCATAATGATAGATATCCCTGGCAAGGTAACACTAGACAGACAGTACATGCCTACATATTTATGTCCTGTCTAGACGTGGAGATAAATGCATATTTGTAATCTATTGAAGGCCATGGGATTCATCTCTTGTGGCAAGCTATAGTGGCACATGAGAGACAATACTCCATAGAGTATTTTTAGGTGCAGAGCATTCTTCTATCCAAATTGTAGCCATCCCATCTCTTTGAGTGGCAATGTAGGATGAAGTGTCTGTAAGGCCAATAGGTCCTTCCACACTGGCATCGTAATTCCATCTGATTTTCACAATGTGGTATGAACCCAGAGTAATGGTGTTTCCTTTACAGGATTCGATGCACAGACCCATTACAGGGTGATATATTACTTGATAGTATGGCCCTGAAGACAAGTAAGGATCTGCACACAAACAATTTAAACTCATTACCACTTAAATGATGATAAAAATATTTGTGCATTGTTTGAGCGAGCTCTCAGCCTACTTCCTCCAAAAGAGTCAACAGAGGTATGGAATCATTTTATTAGATTTGAACAAACATATGGTGATCTAGCAAGCATTCTAAAGAGTCAAAAGTCCTATGGTATGATTATGCTAAGCTTGAGGAATCTTGAGGAAGAGTTCAGAGGGCTAAGGAAATATTGCTGAGAAGAGAGTAGAACAGGCTCCCATCATAATGTATGGGGTTTTGGAATGGTTTTCTTGTATAAAGTTGGTATTCATTGTGATTGACATTGGGTCGATGATACCCGATAGGGTTAAACTATTATAGGTACTCTCCAATAGATGACAAAGTGTGACTGATAAAAGAGTTTAATAAATTGGTTGGATTGTATCATAGTGGTTGCAGTATATGCTATGTTTATTTTAACTGTAGCAGTTGATCACTGATCTCAAACACCTGATAATGAGATCTATTTAGTTATTATTTTAATAAATAAATAGCTAAAAGTCTACCCTATTTCCAGTCTAAGGTCAGCCCATCATCATTTGGTATCAGAGCTTGAAGCTCTTGGGATCTGCTAAAGAAAAGGTATGAGCAACTTTGCTTTTGATTTGATTTGATTTTGTTAAGAAGCAAATAGGTGAAAAAAAAGTAAGGTTGAAAGCCATTGAGGCTTAAGAAGAGAAGAAGCCAAGGAAGGCTTAGTAAAGATCCAAGAAGAAGCTTGGATAGTTTGTCAAAAGACCAATCAAGGCGAAAAGGCTTGGGTGAGACAAGGGATAAAGAGACCAAGGTGGAAAAGACTTGGGTGAAGATCCCAGAGATGGAAGCATTGTTGAAAGCACTACAGACTAGCAAGGTATATGAGGGTAGCAAGAGGAAAGCAAGCATCAAAGGTATGACTAATGTTGATTTTGATAAAGAAATTGCTAGTTTGAAGAAAGAATTAGCTAAGATTAAATATGAGTATGAGTCTTGGATGCAGCTGAATAGGCAAGCATGGGTATGGCCAATGAAGAAGAGGATAAAGTGGCCAATAGATCTCCTAGTAAAAAGGAGAAGAAGGCAAAAGAAAATTGCCATGAAGAGGGAAGCCCAAAGAGGCAAGAAGATAAGAAGGTTGCCAAGTGAGCAGCAAGAGGAAGAAGTTGTGAAGAAGGTTCTCATTGAGGAGAACAAGAGTGAAGAAAGAAAAGATGAAGTGCCAGGAAGAGCACTTGAGAAGATGAGAGTGTCCATTAAGAGGATACTCATGGAGACATTATGGTCTCTTGTTTTTGTATTTAATGTTGTTTTTGAGTGGGTAAATGCAGGTATGAGTAGCCTATTGAAGGTCAAGAGAAGGGACTTGGAGAGTGAAGAGATTGGTGCAAGAGAAGACACCAATTGCATAAGTGAATGTGCAGGGAAGAGAAGAGAGTTTGCTGCTGTTAAAGAGATGCATTGGTTAATGCATAATGGAGGTGTTGAAGAACCCATACAAATAAAGGAAGAAGTAGAAGATGAAGCTGAATTCCAAGATGCCATTGAAAGCCAGGAAGAAGAAAGAGAGCAGCCAAGCATAAAAGAAGAAGAAAGTATAGATAATCAAGAAGCTATGCAAGTCAAGGAACTAATGGAGCAGCCCATTAAGGAGGTAAAGTTGAGTTCAATAATTGATTCTTCTTATAAGCATGAAACTGTTGATATGCATGTTAGAGAAGCAAATAGAAAAGTGATGTTTCTAATTAACCATGGATATGTGATGCCTAAATGGTGGAATAAGCAAAATCCCAAGCAAAAGGAGGTGTTGGTACAAAAGCATGGATGCAAGATGCCTACATGGCTTGAGAAGAGAAATGGTAAGAATGAGAAACAAGTATGGGTGCCTAAGAAGGCTAAGAGTGAAGAAGATGTGAGTGTTGAGACATCAACACCAAGAAATCAATGGAAAAAGGTGAAGAATGACACAAGTACATGGAAAGGTAAGTTAATTGCTTGCAATGAAAGGGATAATGATATTTTTGAATCATTTAATAATCTTTTTATGGAAAATGAGGAATGGAAAGTAGCTGTAAGGACTAATATGCAGCAAGGAGAGACTTCCAAAGGGATGGATGATGAGAAAAGGAAAGAATATGCAGTAGAACAAACAAGATGGCTTCAAGTAGAGATTGAAGGAAGGAAGGAGACAGAAGGTATGAATACTTAAATTGTTTTTGATGAATATACTGATGTTGATAAAGAAGTTGATTTGTATGAAGAAACTATAAAGTGGATGAATGTACTTATAGAGGATGAAAGACAATCTGGTCCTAAGTTTGATATAGGACATGAAGATTTGAATGAGTTTGTGTTGAGTGATGAGATGAAGAGTAAGGCTAGTAAGGAACAAGCAATCCTTCAGGTTGATAAGCCCAAGTTTGATGAAGATTGTGAGATAGATGAGATCTCACTAAAGGTAGAGTTGAGAATGATAGAGGAGTTGTTTGGTAATTCAAGAGAGATGAAGGAAGGTACAAGCCATGGTGAAGGCAGCATTGGGAAGAGTGGAACAAGACAAGAGCAAAGCAATGAGACCAAGGCAGTTTTGGTCAAGAAACAGGAATAGAAATGTGAAGGTAGCCAAGGGGCTTCATGGCCTCAATGTTTTTCTACTAAGGTTGCTTTTGATGTTTTGAATGCAGGTATAGAAGATGAAAACTTTGGAAAACAACAAGAAGATCTAGAAGATATGTATGAAGATGAAGAATCATGGAAGTTGGAGATGGCAGCTGAGAAAGAGATGAGAAGAAGAACATACCAGAAGGGGAAGAAAAGCAAGATGAGAGACAGAGACTATCAAAGACAAGCATTGGCATTGACAAGAAGACCATGGGATCCAGGTATAGAATGAAGGCTAAAGTATGGAGGCAGCATTTCATTTGAACTAAGGTTCAAATTGTTTCTAGAGGGAGAGTATGATGCAGGAGCATCTACAACGAATTTCAAATTATTGTATTTTCCTCTAAAATGTTAAAAATTAAGCAAAAATTGTAATTAGTAAAAGTAAAAAGGTAATTGTGGGCTGTTGAGGGAATAATGGAGGAGTGGTTGAAATATTTTCAACCTTGGTAAATTGTTACAAATTAAAAACTGTAATTTGTTTTGCCTAAGCCCAAGTTTGGCATCGAAGTTTAGAAGAGATTCTTTACAAACAAAAATAAGATATGCAAGTGTGGCATGAGAAGTACGTATAAGAAGGAGAAGGAGGATCTCCAAGAAGGAGAGAGAAAAGGAGAAAAGAGAAATCCAAGCAATAAAAGTTCACTGATGAATGAGATGCCGAATGGAAGAAGTGTAGGCATGTTGACAAGAATGCAGTTTAACAAAATGTATCTCAGGCTTAGCATTCGATGAAAGATCCATAGCACTCCAGGCCTAATTATGGGAGCCGAGCATTTAAATTGAGCAGTTTAGACATCAAAGAGCTAGTAGCAACTACCTTTGCTACAGGATCGAGGTCATTCCTCTGTATTAGCTACTGAGTCAAGTAATAGTTTGTCCACTCCTTAGTTCATCAATTATAGCCCTCCTTTTAGCACGTAAGCTTTCAATTGTATTTTGATCCTTATTATCATGCATGTGGAAATAAATAGCAAATGTAGAATTCATAATGACAGATATCCCTGGCAAGGCAAAACTAGACAGGTAGTACATGCCCGCATATATATGTCCTATCTGGACGTGGAGATAAATGCATATTTGTAATCTGTTGAAGACCATGGGATTCATCTCTTATGGTGAGCTGTAGTGGTGCATGAGAGACAGTACTCCATAGAGTATTGTTAGGCGTAGAGCATTCTTTTGTCCAAATTGCAGCCATCCCATCTCTTTGAGTGGCAATGCAGGATGAAGTGTTTGTAAGGCCAATAGGTCCTTCCACGCTAGCATCGTAATTCCATCTGATTTTCATAATGTGGCATTAACCCAGAGCAATGGTGTTTCCTTTGTGGGATTCCATGCAAATACCCATTGTAGGGTGATATATTACTTGATAGTATGGCCCTGAAGACAAGTAAGGATCTACACAAAAACAATTTAAAGTCGTTACCGCTTGAATGATGATAAAAATATTCATGCATTGTTTGAGCGAGCCCTCAGCCTGCTTCCTCCAAAAGAGTTAGCAGAGGTATGGAATCATTTTATTAGATTTGAACAAACATATGGTGATCTAGAAAGCATTCTAAAGAGTTAGAAGTCCTATGGTATGCTTATGCTGAGCTTGAGGAATCTCGAGGAAGAGTTTAGAGGGCTAAGGAAATATTACTAAGAAGAGAGCAGAACAGGCTCCCATCATAATGTATGGGGTTTTGGAATGGTTTTCTTGTATAAATTTGGTATTCATTGTGAATGACATTAGGTTGATGATACCCGATAGGGTTAAACTATTCTAGGTACTCTCCCATAGATGACAAAGTGTGACTGATAAAAGAGTTTAATAAATTGGTTGGATTGTATCATAGTGGTTGCAGTATATGCTATGTTCATTTTAACTATAGCAGTTAATCACTGATCTCAAACACCTAATAATTAGATCCATTTAGTTATCATTTTAATAAAGAAATAGCTGAAAGTCTGCCCTATTTCCAGTCTAAGGTCAGCCCATCATCACTACCTCATCCCTTCTTTAATTAAAACCCATTTTGTGGGAAGCAAGTGAAGAGGAGTAAGATTAAGCCACAACCAATCAAGAGGATGCTTCAAGTGACTATGAAGAAGAAATCATGATATGGACACCCCTTGGTGAAAACTAGAGCAATCCAATCTTCTTGAGTGAAGGAAAAGATGTTAAAGGTCATGTGGTATTTGTATACAAAGATTGTAATAAAGGTATGAAAAAATAAGTTTTAGAGAATGGATCTATATCTAATCAATTGGTTGATGTTCATGAAAATTATAAAGAGCTTGAACCTACAAATGCCTTTAAAGAACAAACTTCCTCATCTCTTAATGGTGTGGTCTCAAAATATGACCTTATGTCATCCCAACCTTTTGAAATTGTAGTTATTTTTGAGGTTGATTAAATGGTCAAGGACCAATAAGATAAAGTTGAAGAAGTGGTGGATATCAAAGATAAGGAGAGAAAATATGATTAGAAATAACAAATGAGGATTTTCCAAGATCTTTAAGAACTTTGACAAGTTGAGGGCCAAGTACATAAGAAGATAGAACAATATGTTTCCATGGAGGACAATGATCAAGATTGGGTAGAATGTGTAAAGGTCCATGATGAGCTTGAGGAACTTGCAGTTGTTAATCAACTTGATCTCTCTCAAAGAACGATGGAAGTCAAGGAGGTATGTTTTATTGAAGCACCATTAGAGGTTGCATTTGAGGAGTCTAATGAAAATATTGAGATGGTTGAAGTGCTTGAATAATTAACCTTCATAGATGATCTCTTTATATTTTCCTTGATTGCATTGAGGATCATGTCAAGAAGACTAGAAAAGACCATGAAGGAGATGGAGGCATCAATACCAAGGTTTAAATGGTAAAATGTTTCATTTTATCCTCTATTTCATGAAACAAGAAAATTTTGAAACTTCACCTTTGATCTAGGAGGAAGAAATTCATTTAGGCTAGTTTGTATTTAAGTTAGTTTGTTTGGTTTTGCTGTTTGTCTTCCTTTCTTCCTTAAGTGCTCATGAGAGCACAAGTGTGTGTTTGCTTTAGTTTCTTGTCTTTTTAGTCTATTTATTATTTATTATTGTTTTTAGAGGCAATTTAGTGTCTAATCAGTGCATACATGATTACATATCCCAATGGTTAGGATAAGACTACTGGTCTTTGGCATAGATGGCATACAACCCATGGAAATCACCAAAGATGTTGACCAATTTGACCCCCAGGTCAAATTGAGTCAAACCCCTACAAATCAAAACTTTTTCCTAGGTCATCATGGGTATGTTTTGTCCACCATGTTCTATTCATGTCAAATCATGTCACTTAATATGTCTAAACCTTGTAATATTTGGCTAAGTTATCCCTATGTCATTTTAAGTCAGCTTTATAGGTAATTTAATGACTTGTATGATTTTCATGAAAGTCCAACCATGTCAAGGTGTCTTTCCAACATCCTACATGCTATAAGGATGTCATATAATTGTTTGTAACTAAAGATTTGGTAGGTTTGACATAAAAAATGAGAAGAAAGGATTTTAAAAGATCATTTTGAGTAAGTGTATTTATTGTATGGTCCATTGGCACATGTTTGTATTTCATGAGTGTATATTGGAATTTAACATGTTCATTTACATTATTATAAGGTTTTGATAGCTTCAATAATGAATAAAACCATTCTCCTTATCCCATCACTCCCTTGAAAGACTTTACAAGGTCAACTAATTTTTTGATGATAAGTATAATAAGAGAGGAGGTAATATAAAAGCACTTGGGAGGTGAAATTATATTATTTTTACTATAATTACATGATAATATTATTTATATTGGTGATGCATACTTCAAGAACAATCAATAATAATATAAGGTACTTCGAAAGAGGTTTCAAACCCCACCACCTTGTAAAATGAAGAGGTTTCACTACAAATTTAGGTTCTTTGCTATAGGCTGGATGTAAATATAAGTGTGATATGGGTCTGAGGTATAATATATTTCTCTTTCATCAATTAATCTTTCATGTGCATATAAAAAAGCTCCATCTTCCTTTCATATGTCATAATTCTACCTTTTAAGGTGATGGACTCCACAATGACCAATGAAGGTTTTAAGAGCTCATGATCAAGCAATGTGTTTCAAGGTGATGATAAAGATGAAATTGTTAGAAGGACCTTAAAATTATGGTTTGATTCATCCATGAAAGGGATAGGTTGAAGTCTTTAAATCTTAAGAAGATTTTTGGTTGAGATAGTTTGATATAAAATCTTGAAGCATTGTTTTAAGGGTATACATGTTTCAGAGAATCTCATGACTCATTGAGAACATATCATCCAATCTAGATACATTTTACTTACATGATTCAGGGCTATGATTAAAAATACTACACCTATATACCCCATGGCATCTAATGGTCTAAGTATGGATAAATCTATCTATAGTCAAGCCTATTTATAGAGTTTTGAGATAGAATTTGGAAGGACTTGAAGTGATTTTGAACCTAATTGAGGCTTATTTATCCAAGAGTGTAGAAAAATCATTGTTATGATGGATAGTTTGATAACTTGTCAAGAAAACACCCTAATTTAATGCACACTATTTGATCATGCAATAGCCTGACTCTAACTCCAATAGAGGATTAAAAATTATTGAAATGAAGGTGTTGAGACCTATTTGAAACCTTCATTAAAGTTTGGAAACATGTATAATATCATTTAGGTAGTTAAAAATATATCACCCCATAAATTAGACTTGAGAGCCATGTCCATATTCAAGAAAGTTGCTTCAGAGATATATTACCTTAAACTCTGTGAATCACATTTTTTCCATACTATTAGTCCTTCCATAGTAAAGCATCTTGAGGTCTATATAGTATAAGTTATTTACATATTATATCCTAATAATATAGTTAGGGTATTGATGTAATAATATGTATTTTTTTATAACTAAAGTATGATGTTTGGGTGGTTTCCAACTTAGACATTTCTAACCTAGAGAACCTTGTGAATATTGTGGTAAGATGGGATAAACCAACTAATCTTGTAGTGGCTTATGATATTGAGTGAGACTATGGTCTCCAAATATGATAATAGGTCACATAATTAGCCTAAATTATAAACAATTATTTTATTTATGAACACGTATAATAATTTTAATTTCTTATCTGATGCATATCTACAAGTATCTACAGTCACCTACAGTCAGACTAACTCATGCTAAGTGCTGAGGAAAGGTAGTTAGGATTTAGCATTAACTTCAAGTATGATATGAATTATAATAATTATTATGTGACTTTAATGACATAAATATAGTTAAATATCATAGGTTATGGTGTTAAAATACCTATCACTACCTACAATAAACTTGAGGAAATCTGAGTGGTAACTCATAGTCTAACATAATCATAGGTTGTTCATGCTAGTGAAAGATGCATGCTTGTCTGATGGAAAAAAAATTAAATGATTGGATATGAATAAGTCAACTTAAAAATAAAAATTTCACTTCTTACATGTTTATAAACATACACATTCACCTAAAGGATCTTCATTCCCCTAAGGTTAATGTACCTACAATCCAGTTTGTAGAGTCATCCTAGTAAATGGGAAGTGTAAGCTTGGAAAGCTGGCATAATTCTAAGTGGGATGTTGATCATGATAATAAATATCCAAATAATAATTGATTAATATTCATTATTATCTCAAATTAATGAAATAGGCAATAAACTAATTACGAGCATTTAACTTGTAGGTAGTCCTATACCCTACACACAATCATACACCCAATGAGTATTTTTTAGAAGTGTGAATGTTTTAGGGTTCTATAAGTGTAACCTAGACATAATGTTTGGTGTATAATGTACTAATTACCTGATATAACACCTAATAAATTCACATTTTATGAATATATAGGGTAGATTCCCTTTGTTCTATCTCAGACAAAGGGCACTCCCAGATAGATGTGATTGCAAGTAGGGTATGTGATGACAAGAAATGGTGATAAAAATTCTTGTAACAATACAAAGAGGGTGTGGGGAGTTTTTTTAATCATGAAAAAACATGGATGATACATCACATCCATTTGAAAACACATAGGGTGGTTATTGGCATCAAAAACATAGTTAGGCTTATTAGGCCTAGGAATAAGCCTAAGCCATATAGGGATCTAAATCGAATTCCTAGACTATATGAACCTTATAATGAATTTTATAACCTTTAGGGGAAGGAATTATAATATTTGAAGCCATTGGTGTGTATATAAATGACAAAAGTTGGTCAAACTTGACCTTTTCCACCTTAAACCCATCTAGAATGAACTCTCAAGCTCGAGAGGCTAACTTCAAGATCTCACACTAGTACAAACACTATGAATGAGAATATAAGGAGTTAATAATTGTTGAATATGGTTCCTAACATGATATTATTTGAAATGGTATAAGGTTTTAACCTCAAAATTTTGTGAATAATCCTTAATAATTTGAAACACTAGAAACCTTCCTAAACCCTTACCTAAGACTTGATTTGAAATAAATTATTGAAGTTGTATATAGGAGGGATATTTTGGTCTAAAAATTATTTTGAACCTATATAGTACTCTCCCATGATCTTACCCACATATTTGGTTGGTACCCTACTTATACAAATAGGGTAAAAATAGGGTTTCTTATATGAATTTGAATATTTTATAGGTGCAAAAGAGAGTTGAAGGATGAGCATCATTAGAGGAGATATATTTGTACCTTTATATAGGAAAAAAAAATCTCTACCAACTCATTCACTCCAGGTAGTCTAAGGTAGATAGTGAAAATGGAGAGTGACTTCCAAGTGAAGAGATGAGAAGTCTGATTAGGGGGCCTTTTAAGGTCTAATTCATGGATTGGAAGGGAAAGGTTCTCTAGATATGTGTAATATAACCTATTACTCATATTTTATTTATAAAATAAAGATAATTTGGGTGACAAATGTGGAGATAGACCTATAAAGCTAGTGATGATGATAGTAGATGGTGAGAACAAGGGTCTAGAGGAAGACCATGAGTTAGGGACACATCTAATGACTATCTTGTAATGTTCCTAACCCCTCCTTAATATTTAACATGTGTAAAATATACATATTATAGTTTTTAATAGTACAAAGATGCCTAATCATGAAGGTAGTTTCAAAGAAGATAGTTAAAGACCTCTACACCCAGATTGGAGACTTTTATACTTCAGATGGACATTTGTCCAAGACAACCTTCTAAACCTCTATTATATACTTCATTAATCTATAATGTAAATATTTATAATGAATTTACATGTGGAATTATGACCCTCTAGCTCCACTTATCTCTCTCCTCTCACATATTCTATAAATGTAAGCCATTTTAGATTTTGTATGAGAATTACACACTTGGTATGGTGGATCCCTACTAGTTTGATATTGTTATTTTCATTTGAAATAAGATAAAAAAATTGGTTTTGATTTCATAAACTATATTTTCAAAGTGTGTGAAGATATTTATAGTGAATAGTCAAGTGATTAATATCCATCCTTGCTTTTTCTTAATTCTTCCATGTTTAATGCAAGTTGTTTCACTCTAACAGGTTTCATAAAGTGTTGTCAAGTGTATGGGTATATTTTCAAGTGTAAAATTAGGATTATTTTCTAAAAATTATATCTTATTCACTTACCTTGAGTATTTTCATGCATATCACCTCCATGATTTAAATATTAATGTTAGAGCAATTTAGGATTCTAGGACTAGTGTTGTGAATCTTATCTCTTAGTTCACTTGTATGATAATATTATTGAGATATTTATGAGTATCAACCCTTTATACTAATTTAATTTAATTTCTAATTATATTTCTTTTCACATAATCAATCAATTAGTGTTGGTGATAATCACTTAAGGATAAATCTAGGGAGCTAGCCCTTAAACCTAGAGGTCTACCTCTACTATAGGCAACCCATAGGTCTAGAGGTATTCTAGTGTTTCCAAAATATTAGAATAGTCTTAAAAAACCTCCTCTAGGGTGAATGATTAGGTGATAATAATAGCAATGATGAAAAGTTATTTTCTATGCGTAAGGACTTAAAATATTAATTTTGGGAAAAATAAAGTATGTCATGATATAGAAAAAACATAACTACAATATAATGTAATAAACAAAATAATATCAACACACAAAAAATCAAAAATAATGAAAAGTTGTAATTTTTTTAGTATGGAGGGAAACATAATATGTGAAAGCAAAATAACACTATATCGTAATGCACAAAATGACTTTGATATAAATAAATAAAAATAAATAATTAAAAACAAGACAAAGGCAAACTAAAAGGAAAAGTTGAGAAAAAAAAATGAAAATATAATATAAATAAATTAAATTATGAGACTAATCAAGACACCTGATGAGAAAATAAAGATTAATAAAACTAACCAAAGATGATAAGATAATAAGATTTATCAATCTAACTATTGTCACTTTGAGTTTCACCCTTTGAGGAGGTTTTCTAGACCTCCTTATCTAATTGGCATGATGGTAACTCTTTAAGGCTATGGGTGGCCTATGACTAAAGAGAACCTTTAGAAAGGGATAGATCCCTTGATTCTACACCTAATAATAACACCACACCTACTCAGATCCAATAAAAAGGGAGAGTTAGAAATTTAACATGAAATCAAAGGAGGAAATGAACTAAATGTCTTGAACACTACCACTCATTTGTAGGTACATAATGAATAAATAGATCGACTTAAAATTACACAACTCCTAATTTGATCCTATTGCATCAATATTTAGTATAAAGGATAGATATTTAACACACAATGAAGATGGAGAAAGATATCCACTAGTAATCAATGCATGAATTAGATATGGAACTAACTACAAACTACAAAAGTGACTTCAAACTTCATGAAATTAAACAACTAAGAAAAAAAACAATGATAATTGAATCATAACATGATCATATCAACCATTCATAAGTACACACTAAATACAATCATAACAGGAGGGGAAAAAATCAATCACCTATTAGTTCAAAGTCTTACAAAAGGATAAGGGTTTCACCATACTCATGTGTAGTATACTTTAATAATTCATTCAATTCCAAATATATATAATCATTAGAAGATAGAGAAAATGAGCACATGGATAAATTTCATCATGTATTATTTTGGCCTGATGATGATATAATGAGAGGTGGCATAGAAGTGGCTCTTCATCTTTCTACATAATTTTTGTCTCTTAAAATGTGTCTCCCATCTTGGTAACATTGAAACTTATGGCTTATAATTTTTCATACTATGCTCTCCACCATTATAACCTACAACATACATGTATAAGTTTATTTGAACCAAAAAAGTGCAATGAAGACAAGTCTATCATTCTTCTAAGGTTTAGATTTTTTTTGAAAACTACTAAAACAAGTTTTTGACTTAATGAATGTATTTTATAAAACCATGTGATCCATTTTAAAGATTATATTCCATATTCAACTTATTATCTATTTATTAGGTTTTCATAGCCTACTAGTAAAGAGTCTAAAGAGGATTTTAGGTATCCATTAAGAACATATTCAATTGTTATTAGGTATCTTAATGGTACTTATCTAAAAAAGAATGTTTGATATCTCTCTCCATACCACCTTATTCTTTACTACATAAAAAAACTTGGTATATAGTGAAAATACCTTGAAACAGGATTGAAAGACTACTAAAGAACTACATTCATCTTTATGTTCTATCAATATCATAAAGTGGACAAAGTGCTTATGCATTGAATCTCTCAACCTACCTATAATTATTAAAAATGGGTTGAATATCACCTTTATATCATTAAAAATATGTCATTATATACCTAAATGTGTATCATGAATATTCTTATGCTCTTTATGACCTTTAATAAGATCTGTAATTTCACACTCTCCATGTAAGTAAAGGCAATCTTCATCTTGGCTTAGTTTGGCTACTTGTAATATATCCAAGCACATTGAAAGTCTATGGAATAAATTTTTGAATATAATTATATCTCTTCCTAGGATTGATAAGTCTCTCCAAATGATCAAGAATACCCCACTCATTCAAACACATCCAAACATGCCTAAAAAGGTAGTTTTGAGGCCATTTTCTTATGTTCTTACTCCACACATGCCAAGATTATGACTATAATAGATGTTAATAATGAGATTTATATATGTAATTTTTTTTTTAAAGATAAATCATGTTCATAATAATCACTTTGGAAGTTTTTAGCCTTGTTAGGCTTCTTTGAGGGCTTTGTAAGGGTTTTAGACCTATTTATCTTCTTAATAATGGTTCATAAAGCATAGGGATTTGATTTTATGTAAAATAAAAATAAATTATAGTATAATAACCTCTTTAACCTACCCTAATGTAATTTTCCCTGATGTAATTGATCATGTGAGAAAGACGATCTTCTCGATGCTTGTGAGCATGTAGGTGTCTACTCGAGTTGATTACCTTGAGCAAAACACATTTTTTTTAAATTTTTTAGTTTTATATTATTATTATAGGCTTGATTCATGTATTATGATATTTTAATATATATTTATAAGTAATTTTGACCTCTCAATATTCTTGAGACATGTTTTAGCCATGATTGTGGTTTCATGATAGTTTAGGTGTTTTGACACTAATTATCATCTTTTGGTGTATTTTCCTCATTCCAAATGTTCCAATAACCATATAAAATTTATTATTGGTATGTTATACCTATCATAAACCTTAAAACATCAATATTATCTCAGAAAATTCATGTTCTCTTCATATCCCTTTATGTAGGCATGTATCATTGATCTTGACTTGAACCTTACTTGATTGAAATATTTCTTAGAGGAGGTTAATGCAAGGTTTAAAAAATTATACAATGATTTATTTATTTATTATATACCATTTAAAATAATTATAACTAATTCCTTATTATTTTATTATAGATTGAATCTCAAAGGTAGAATTGTCCTTTTATGTCTCTATAGGCCTACTAGATTTTTCCCAAGGATCTTAGATCTCACCTAATGGTTTCTTTACATGAAAATGGTATAATAAATTTATAAACCTTCATAAAAAATTTATACATCTTACATGACCTTTAAAAATAGTTTTTTATCACATAAATGTACTCTCTTTATAGATTCCTATGTGCAGGCCTCTATGTGTGCACTCCATGCCTAAAACCCATTGTATACTTGCTCTTGGGTTGATTTTCCTACCTTGGATGATCTAAAATAATATTTAAAAAAATTAGATAATATTTTAAATTTTTGGAAAACATTTTCCAAGGAGTAACCATAAAATACTTAGCAAGAACCTCTTATTTCAAACTTATAGACTTCTACAGTCTACTAGTATATGTATGACTGCATTGGTTCTTTGAAAAATATATTATTTGAAATATTGGATTAGGTTTTATGATAAATTTACTATGATAATAATCTTGATATTTTATTTAATACCTAATTTTAATGTAGTTTTGGAACTTCTTGCCTCATAATTGAAACCATTATTCAAGAACACTCTATTTCATGGCCTTAAGCCTTCCACTTGCAACCTTCTATTGAGGATGATCATGGAGTGTTTACACAATTAATTTATGAATTATTAATATTTATTTCAAAAATAATAAAACAATTCATTATTTTTTCTAAAGGATCAAACTTCAACTACAATGTTGATCTCTTAGGTCTTTTATAGGTCTAGCACCTTCTCCATAAGAACATGACTCAGTCCAATCACTATATAACTTGGATCACTTATCTAAATGATTTATAATTCTAAAAAAAATGTGGTAGACCTTACTATTAATTTTATATCTTCAAAATACCAAAAAACACAATTAGTCTTTTCTTTCTAAGCCTTTCTCAATGACCACCTACCGGTAGCCTTAAACACAGTCCAATAACTTGCATATTCAGGTGGTTTTCTTGGAGTCTTTTTTCCTTAATGGTGCCTTAAATAGGTATTATGGAGTTTAATTATGTTTAATAAATAACTAAAAACTTTTTACAATCACCTTTACGCATGTAAACACCTCACAACTCCTACAAACCATGACTATCATGTCAAAACTAGTAGATCAATGATATTTTCTTGTTGGTAATACCATGACCACTAGAAGCCTACATTAATTTTTATATTGAAAATATTTTATGATAACGCTAATATATTTTTTAATCATATCTATGTATTTATAAAACACATACATGCCATTACAATATTAAACCCAAGGTAATGGAGTTTTAAAGGGATTTTAGAGTAGTTATCTTGTTAACAATGATTCATAGAGCTCTACCCCCTACTATGAAAAAATATGATATGAATTTTAATGCAATAGGGGTTTTAAATATCCCATAATATAATTTGTCCTATAAATTATCCTCCATTAAAAAACCTCATGAAAATGGCTCTTCTTAGCCTATCAATGACCTGATATAAGACCTGAATAGGTTTTTGCCTTTTGTGGGCATGAAACTTCTTTATCTACATGGTTTGAGATTGGGGAAGATATAGGATTAATTGGAGAGTCTTAGAATATAATTCTCATGTCAAAAATGTTTTTAGAGAGATGTATGTAAACCCTTCTTCATCAATAAACTATCATATTCTACCAAAACACCCTATTAGAGCTATGAACAAGATGTCAATGGATTTTATCTTGGATTTTATAGTGATGGTATAATGTAAAATAAGCATCTTCAATTTTTTTATATGAAAATTATTAAATATGATTTGTTTGGACATTAGGAAATCAAAAAAATAATTTGTTCCAAGTGAGTGTACATTAGTAATTGATGTAATTAAACTTTCGACCAAGTATTTGAGTAGAATAGATATAGGATGATCTTTAACGAGTGTAAAATAACTTAAAAAGACTCTTTTTCAATTATATACATGGTTTTAAATTTTAATGCTTGATATTTCATAACAAGTCACTTTTCAATATTAGAATATGCAATAAGACCAAAACAAGTGAATACCTTAATCTCTCTAAAAATACCTTAACTGCTCTAAAGAATTGAAATGGCAATATTTTTGTTGAAATTTTGGCCTCACATGCAAAATGTCAAAACCTACAATAAAAATATTTCATTAAAACCCCTCTAAGATTATATATAGTGCCTAAACTATCATGGTCTTATATATGTCTATTGAGAGTCTATGAGCCTTAATAGGAGTGTCATGGTGCGTCATAGAATATGCTTGTGAACTCATGTGTCATGGTTATGTTAGGGTATATTGGTGATGTGATAGTAGTCATTATTGGTCTTGGAGTGAGATATAAAGAGTTTAAAGGTGTCTGGTGAGTGGTTCTAAACTTGTTTGATAAGTTCAAGCATCTTTTGACAAAGTTAAGGTAATTTGGGCATTTTGGGGTTATTGATCCTTATGGTTTTAGACCTATTTAATGCCTTTGATTAAAGGGAAACCTTTATTAGTAGTATTTAATTGTTTCAATCCTTGTCTAAGGTCATAATATGAAGGTTTATTATTGTGTTTAATGTCATTATTCATGGTTTACCTATTCAAGTAGTTTCAAGCTTACATAACCCCCATAAAGTCATCAAATGACCCTTAAATCCCCATTATAAGTCTATTATAATTTAAAAACTTTAAAAATGGGAAGTTATTTTATAAAAAATTACATTTATAAGGTTTGGAAAGAGGTCCCATTATTATCATATGGTCATAACTAGGTGTTTCATGCCATAAAAGGTCCATTTTAAGGCTTACATCCATCTCCCACTAGCCAAATGGGAACCACACATGCCAAAATAGGCCTATTTAGCTTCTTAAAAATCATAAAACTGATTTAAAATGTCAATTAACTCATATTTTAACTCCCTCTTTCCTCAAATGGTACTTCAAGGTCAATAAAATGAAGAAAATGCAAGAAAAGAGGGATTTTTAGGTGTTTCTTATAGGTTGTATGGACTTGTACAGTCAATTAATATAGAGGGGAGTTACATGTTGTAGGTAATTACAAGTCTAGGATAATTTTAAAGTCATAAGTATGCAATAACTAGCCAAAACCATTCCTCTATTTCTACCAAGTTCATTGGCAATCCAGACAAGTTTCTAGATTTGTGAAGATTACATACAAGAGAGAGAAAATGTTGATCTAGTCTCTTGGGAAGAGGAATGGGGTCACTTTAACTTATTATTCATGGATTTTTATATCAATTTCATGGCTTGATCTTTATGAACAAATGTTAACAACCTGGCTACTCTAACATGTTTATACATCTATGTAAGGTTTAGAAATGCAATGGTTTTGGTGCATTTTGGAGGATTTTTTTCAAATAAATGATTGATGAGTGATATATAGGTATTAATATAATATATTAATCACATTCCACCCATGTTTCACACATTTTTGGGTGTGAGAGTAAGAAATATTCATATTATCTCTATTTATAGATGACAAATAGTGTTGATGTTGGTTGTAGATTCTTCATTATATAAAAATGGAGGTGAATGATGTTTTAGACTATATAATGGGTTCCTTAAATCCTTTAAATCATATTATACCCTCATAAACTCATATGTTCCACCAAGAAACCAAATGAGCACTATAAGATCATATCCCTAGTGTGACTTTCAATAGTAAATATGGTCTCATTTGCAAAAGGAGGATATAATAACTGCAAATGGTCTTTTTTAGTGTTAAGGGTAGACATAATTTACTTAATGTTTATCCACTTCCTATTCTATACCCTCATTTCCTCTTCATCATTAACCTATGCATTAACCGTCTCAACCCTTAGTCTACTATTCAAGATAAACCTATTGTCATATTAGGCCTATTATGGAGGCTAAGAGATAAGATGCCACTATTGAATTGGAGTCTAAGAGAAATTAATAACCCTTGAAGAATCATATGAGCACATGAATAATCATGGATGATTATTTAATTAGGGTAAGTAATATGATCAACATCCTCAACCATCATAGGATGTCAATTCTTCTATCTCTCTCAAGAGAAGTGCATAAAGTATAAGCCTATAGATGTAACTTACAAGACCTTACTATAAGTAAGGATCAATTTGATCAATACAACATATTTTAAGGATGTTTTATTTGGAGATAACTGATTGGGATATAAGGTATGACATGTTTTCCAAGTGATGATACCCCCAAGTTGGTAAGGGAACCAAATGACCTAGTCACCACACAGAGCCAAAATTCAAGATTGAAAGCTATAGGTAGGTCATCAAAAATATAGTAAAATTTTAAACATAAATATGAGAAAAGGATAATTCAAGTGGTAATATTGTATAGAGATTAAAGGAGGATGGTTAAGAGGGACATGGAGATGAAGATACATAAGGTCATATTATTGTCAATCAGAAGTGTGCCCTTATGAGAAAGTGTGTTATTTCTCACTCCTTCTAGAACATGGAATATATCCTAAGTTTGGGTGAATTAAAAAGGGATATAATATCTAGATAGGTCTGGTTTCCTTGGTTATTTCACTAAAACATACTCTTAAACCTACTATCTACAAATTCTAGCAATGGAAAGGGTAAAAAAAGACACTATTTACAATGGAATTGAAAGGGAAACTAGAAATGAAGGTGATACACCAGTTTTTTATGACCATTTTTTCTTGAAATTAACACTCTTATGAAATGGATAAACTTTCACACATTCTCTACACTCAATAATGACTTCTACAAAAGTGTTTTAGGACTTGAGAAACTTTGTTTATGGAAGGAAGGAATGTAAAACAACTAAAATCACATCCAATGCTTGAACTAAAGCTAACATAAACACTTAATATTACCTATATAACATAAAATATCTTTTATTAAGGTAAAATAAAAATACAATAACATGGGAAAATAAATGCTTTGCTAGGTTATATCAATGGCAAACACATACACTTCACTCAAAAACCCTAGAAATGGAGGAACAAAAGCTTCTTATTTATCTCAAAAGGTGAGTACAAATTAAATAAAAGAGTGAAAATTATTTCAAATAGAAAAAACAAATGCTTAGAGACAAAGTAGCCCTAAAATAAGGGTCTTCAATCTTGGTCTTCTTCCTCCTTAAGTTATAAGTAACACTTATTCAACCATTTAAAAATTTAATATTCCATGGGGTGTCATGGAAGAGAGAGTTTAAAAAGTTTTTTAGAATTTGGAAAATGTTCATAATGATTAGTCAAGCCTTGACAACTTGGAGAGTTCCTAGATCCTTACTAGAGCCCCTAGATGTTAAGCCTTATGTCTTTATTGAAGAATTGGTATTCCCCCTTGAAAATAGGCATTTAATTTATAATTTAATATTCATTGAAACATTCTTATAGTAAATTTATGAGGTATTTCCATAATCCATGGGCTGTTATAAGCCTTCAAGTGAAAGTTTGACTCCAACAAACCTAGGCATTAGAAGGAGAGAAGTCTTTATTGGAGTCTCTAAGACCTTTTACATATTTTAAAACTTACTAAAATAACCTTTGACATGTTATATATTCATATTTGGTGTGTAAGATGTATATTATCCTTGGAAAATCTTATATGAAGCATTTATGCAATGCTTTACACTTTATAAGGCTCCTTGAAAAGCTCATTGCCAATAGGGTGTAGAAGGAAAATGTGGAGTTTATCTTCATGATTACAAATATATTTCATGGATGGTATTTAAATAGTATATAAGACATACAATAGGTCCTTTTAAGACCTAAATCACTCAAAAATACTCAACTTTACACCAAAACCATGAATTCCTTCATAATTACTTATATCTTTTTTTTAATCAAAGCTAATTCTCTGAGAGAATATGCAAAAGATAATGAGAAACTAAGCATAGTTACAAATACCATCTATCCCCTCAAATCTGCACACAAAATATGGTGTCCTAAATCTAAGTGTAGATATACTTTCTAGCTCATTCTTTATGTCAAATTAGGCCTAATTAGCCCTCCTATGCCTAAAAAGTGAAAATATTGCTCCTGAGACCCCCACACAAGTGAAAATCCCAAATATATATATATATATATATATATATATATATATATATCCACTTTACCTATGATATCATCATAATCCATGTCAAAGTTGGTTATTTGGAGCATTATGGAAGTATGTGAACCTTGAAATGGCCATTGTCATGCTTGCCCTTTTGAAGTATTTGTAGATTGGCCTAAAAGATTTGAATGGTTTAGGAACTTTTACTAATTTTTTTCTATATTTTTGAGCTTGGACAGGTAAAATAATTCTTTAACCACATCTCCCATTTATTGTAATCAACTCATGCTCTCCAAAACCCTTTTTTAGTCTAAAAACTTTAAAAATTATAGTTTTGTAAAATATATACAAGTGAAGGTACAACCAAATTACTTGTGTAATATCCTAAAAGAGTATAAAATATCCTATAGTAGGTTTTATGTCCAATTTGGATAATTTTATGTGCATTTGAAGCCTCTATCCCCAAACTAGTCATAACTAGGGTTTTAGGAGGGTTATAGATCTGTATAAGGCCTTATAAATTATCCATAAAAAATCTGATGTATAAATAACCTATTTTCAATTATAAAAAATTATTGATAGATAAAATAAACTATCCCAAAAGGATCATCTCCCCACGTAAAGTGTGAGAGATGGTATGAGCATCTGAAGTTGTTCCTCATGTGATTGTCTTACCTTTCCTTGAGTGTGATAGGTGTCAAAAATGGGTCTTAGGTATCATAAATAATTCAAAATATTGGTATAAGCTCATACACCTTAAAATAAATCCATTCCATGGTTTTAAATTCCTTTTAAGTGTTAAACATTCCTCTGTATGCATTTGGTACACTAGTCAGGGTGTTTGGGGTTTAAGACTACCTTACCTTTGCAAGCCCTCAATGGCACTTAGTTTGAGAAATTATGTTTTGTTTAAAATTTATATTATATTGATATAATTACCATGAATATAAATTTCCATAAAATACATTCATGAGATATGGAATACCTGATTTGTGTTCTTGAGCTCAAGTGAATCTCTAGGTCTCTTGAATATACCTTGAAAATGGAGTGGACCAAGTATGAGACAAAATAGTGTATATGTCCACTACTAATATGACATTTAAAATAAAATTTAAATTTAAATCCACTAATTTCCACGAAATTTACTAAATTTCATATCTAGATCATGTCTATAGAGGCCTCAAAACTCAAATTTCCCAAAACCAGTTAGTTGGTTACTTAAGTTTTCAATAGGTCTGTGACTAAGTTATTTATTCACTCTTGTGTTTGGTATAAGAATGAAAATTAATATTTTATAAATTATTTTTAATCTTAAAAAATAATTCCTATCCTCCCAAGTAACTTCACAAACTTTTCACCTTCTCAAAGTGTTGTACCTACTTATTTCTTCTTTCTAGCTCACACCTTGTCAAGACTAATTGTAGGTGTTGTTATCAACAATGAAGGTCTCATTTAAAAAATGGATATGAATTAGGTGTCATTTATAAATTTTTAACATCAAATTAAACCTATAAACACCATTTCATATTATCTCTAAGGCTCTCTTATCTCTCCCTTTATTCCTTCTCCAATCATGGATAGGTCTGTAAAGTGTATTACTTGGAGAGTGCCTCAACTTTGAGACAGAATATATGATGTATCCCATATTATCTAGGACAAATAGGTGTGATAAAAAATTAAATAAGTTATAATTATCTTTTTTACCAAATCTTAATGTTAGATCACCTCTCTGGCTTCTTCAACCCTTCAATTTCTCTAAATTAGCTCTCAGGCTAAGACTGTGTGTATGGTCAAAACTATTTGCCAAACCTTACCCCTGATTATCTACATTTAAATATTTTATGGAGTATTAAATTGTAACTCAAATAATTTATTCAACATGATCACTCATTATTTCATCTTTCTAACCTTCATGAAGAGGATTCCACATGATACTCATTGCAATCAATGTTAGATCAATGGAGTGCCTTACTACTCTATGTAATCAATGACTTGAGAGATGGTAATAGTATATTTAAAACATTATTGAAACATTTATTAAATTTAAATTAAACTTTAATAGTTTCACCATGTCCAAATGTACCACCATCCATCTCTTCATATCAAGGTTTCTTCACTACACAAGTTGGTGCATTAGATGAAGGATGTACAGACAACAATCTCCAGCCTTATACTCAATGTGAGAGTGAATAGACACTATATATCAATTTTAATGCATGATAAATTACTATAAAAACTCCTATATCTTCCAATCTTGTCTAACTAAATCACTTTCTTATTCTAAGGCACCTCTTACACTAAAAAACTCAAAATTATTAACACATAGTTGTAGGTGACTATTTTCTTGAAGGCCCTATAGGTTACCATATGCCAAGATATGTGTGATTTAATATTAATTAAGATTTTTTAAGGGTTCTCTTAGGTTTTTATAAGTATACTTGATCATTTAAAATGGATTATATGTCCAAGAACCTTGAGATAGTCTTTAGGTCTAAAAGGCTTAAGACCATGCTTTAGATGGGAAGGGTCATCTATAGGTGTACATCATCTTTAAATATTGTATATTTCACAACCTTGATCACTTTTAGAGATCAACAAGACATATTCCATGATTTAATGGATTCATCTCATGATTTTAGATCATGTCTCACTCTTAATTAATGCACTAACTCCACTTGAAAATTATTTTAAAGTTGGTTTTGACTAATAGGCAATGTGTACACTGAATGTTTCCAGTCAGTCATAAAATGAATTAAAACATCATATAAACATCATCTTCCTTCAATCAAGTGACTTATTATTTCTTTATCATGTTTCTCTCTATGGATATACTATAATGATGATGTGATGTGACTATCCTAGTCCTCAAATACCTCTACCATGGCATGAAACTATGTAAGATATATAACTACTTCAAAGAAATTAAGGTAAGGTGTCCCATTTATAACTTTTCCTCTTTACATAAGACATTGGTTTTTTTTTAGAGGTTACTAAGCACATGATTACCATCAATCCCTTGTTTACATTCATAGACCAAGGAGAAGGTTTCTAGGATGAAATCCATCTCAGGTCTCTAAAATTTTATCTTAGACCCTAATTTTCAAGCTTGGATTTAACCTTCTTTGCTCACACTCATACCATGTGTTGAAATGAGGTATACAAGTTTAGTCATTTAAATAATCACTTTGAATCATGCAATCCAAATGAGTCTAGAGTAGACTCTAGATGTTTCATAAGCTATGAAGTCCTTCATGATGTGAATATCCTACAATCAACACTTCAAATCACTTATCTTCTTCTTATTTGAATTACCACATGTACATAATCTATACAAGTGATACATGTCTTCTCATGTGTGTGATGAATCTCTTCGACTTCTTATTTGGCAATCTATGAGTTTTCAAACAAATCCCAAACATTAAACATGATTTTAAAAAAATTTAGCATCACCTACTCTTAAAATCTTCATGTCAACCTGACCTTTTTCCTATAGATGAATGTATAACCCCTATACAGAGTGAGAAATATTGTGAGTTAGATTTCCATGGTGCATGATGGGTTAAGAAATAATTATTTATTCAAAATTATACATTCCTTTAAAGAACATGAGTTTCATCACAAGATTGACTGAATGGAGAAGATACAAGAAAACACCAATTACCTTAACTTTCACAAAGTTACCTTATTTTTTGATAATAAGGAAAACATTAAAGTTACTCACTCTTCTCACTTGTATCTCATAAATGGAATCACTTAGTGCACATTAATTTTCTTGGTTTGTTTAATATATCCACACTTAAGACACTTTAAACCTTATTCAAGTGAAACTCCATGGTTATTCAAAACCTCTTTTGCACGATAAGGAGGAACTTTGACTTCTATAGGTGCTTTTTAATGCTCATTGACTATGCATAGGATGTTCATGGATCTTAATTTTCCTCTCAATTCATCACTCACATTTACATTCTTCATGTCAACATCACTTCTTCCAAGGCATCACAAATCTCAAGACTAGCATTTCTATCTCCCACATACTCTATAGCCACTATATAGACTAGAAGTATAATCTAGTGATGCAAGACACCTACAAGTGAAGACTTGGAGAATCCTAGTATCTTTTTAACTTGATGAAGTCAATGAGGTAATCAAGGAAAATTAATATAAGGAGATATCTATCAATCTTCTATGTGACTATTAACATCTTCAAATTTTCTCTTACAATACATAGAATATGCAATTGAAGGGAGAAACTATAAATTCTCTATGGAAAGTGTGTTTGAGATCTTCAATTATCATCTTTATCACATTATCAATGGTGAAATGTGATTTGAAAAACTTCAAACTATGGTATTGGACCATTTGGTAATCAAACTTGTAATGACTTGCTTAGGTGTAGACCATGTCTCCACAATCAACCATACTTGAAGAAGATGGACAAGGAGTACATCTCAAACCATAAAACATGAATTTCATGAGACTAAATCAGATCATATAATTAATGAAGCATTATAAAATCTTTGAGAATGATGACCATGGATAAAAAATAGGAACTTGTAGCAGAACTCACCAAAACAACCTTTACACTAAGGTATTCTTCTTTTAAGTTAAATTCTATCATGGAGATTAATTAGACAATGAAACCATAATGAAAAGGAGATTAATGAACTCTAAAATAATTCCTAAAAATAATTATTATCCATCATTTTCTAAAGTGGATAACATGTGTAAGAATGTACCCCTCTTAGATGCATATGCCATAGTGACCTGTTGTCACTCTTAGTGATTTTTCATAAATAAGAGGCCACCAATCTAAAAACCAATTTCATTTATTTTAATCTTAATTTGACCCATAATAATGGCCAAAGTTTCATATCCTAACCCTCTCTCCTTTTTAAGTTCTAAGCATTTGAAAACTACCAAGGAGGTGGTATAGGGGATAAAATGGTTTTCTTCAATTTAAGACCTAAAAGCTCATCAAAATCACTTGTTTGACCTTTTCATGGAAAAATAAGGTCATGAATATGCTTGAATATTAATTTCACCTTGAAAATTTTATGGATGACTTAAAAATATGACCTTTTTGGATAAAACTACTAAAAACACTTGAGAAGTCTGATGAAACTAATGAAAAATGTGCCTAATATATCTTTTAAGGCTTGAAGAAGTACATAATGTCTTGAAAATCAAAGTTTTGAATGATAGGGGTGATATTTGACCTGTGAGGTCAAACTTCTCAACATTTTGGCAACTCAACTAGGAAGCATGCTTGCTATGCTTGACAACCAGACCATTGACATCTCTTTTAGACTCATAAAACCACACTTACATTTAGGAATAATATTGAAAAATCTGATTCATTATTATGATACTATTTTGACTTGAAATAGGATAAGTTTCTCCTCTAAAACAAGGAAGGAAACACAAAAAACATGGGAAACTAGATAACAAAGTAAACATGCAAATAAATCACTTATTTGAGACAAAACATAAGCAAACTAATGTGATAGGATAACACTTGGAATAAAATAAATAAACTATGTACAAGGAACTTAAATCTCAATAGTAGTGTTTCAGATGTATCCCATTAACTGGGATAGGAAGCTCCTCACCATCCATCTTTGCAAGTTGGAAGGTATTGTGATATTTATAGCTAGAGATTATTTATGAACCACTCCAAAGGGATTCAATATTGGTATGCCTTCCTAGTTTTTCTCTATTTTCATCCCACTCTAGAACCAAATATTCTTCTTTGAAACTCCATAAAGAAGCTCTTTTGTCAAAGTCTCTCTTCACCTGTGCTTGGTGAATTTACATGTCTAGCATGAACTTATTTTTAATCTCTTCTAGCTACATAAGCTCAACATACATGATCTATGTTTATTCATTCTCTAACAACTCAAGTTGGTGCATTAGTTTTAAAGAAGGAAACTTAAAGGAAATGGGTAACCTTGATTCCTTACCATATACTAGCTTGTATGGAGAGTTGGTTATTGATCTTTTGTATATGGTCCTATCATCTGATAGAGTTGAATTTAAATTTAAATTCCATGACCTTAGATTATATTAAATATTCCTTTTTATGATCTTCAGTAGGTTCTTATTAATGGATTCACCAAGGCCATTACCTTGTGGATAGTAGTTTGAAAAAGTGCTGAGGTAAACACTATGTTGAATAGCCCATTAGCTGATCTAAGCTCCCATAAAATCCATGGAATTATTTGAAATTATGGTTGAAGTAATCCCAAATATATTAAGCATACCTTCATAAATATCTAGTACATTATATTTGCTTTCTTTTAATTATACTACCTTTGTCCATCTTGTGAACTAATCCATGCTAGTAAGGATCCACTTATGACCTAAGATTAAAGGATGGATAATGAGGCCATTAAATTCCAATCCCCATGATAAAAAAGGATGGTCCACCATAATTGGATTGAAAGGTAATGTTACAATTTTTACTTTTCCTACAAAGATAACACACTGCTTGCATTTCCAAACCCATGCATGACAATCACCAAATATACTTGGCCAATAGTATCCACCTCTCATGATCTTAAGGGTTTTATTACTTGTTGAGAAATTTCCTCCACCATGTCCATTATGGAAATATTCAAGCAAACTTTATGTTTGGCTTAGCTCTATATACCTTATCAACATACCATTGATGTTTTTCTTGAAAAGAACACCATCAACAAGAAGAAATGGAATAGATTATAATGTAAAATATATATTTTTAAGCACTTAAATGAGAAGGATAATAACCATATTCAAGACATCTTACCAAGTCATGAAACCAATTGGAAGGTGAGGTATGATCATCTATAACTTCGTTATCATTTAACACTAAAACTATCTCTTTGGCCTCTTGCAAGTCTTGGGTTAAATGCTCACAAAGTCCTTTAATCAGATTTGTTATTTTGATTTCCACATCATACTCCATTACTATCTTTATCCAACTAGCTCTCTTCTCATTTATATCATTGTTCAAGAGGAACTCTTTGATACTTGGATGGGAAACCATTAAGTGTATCTTATTGTTAGATAAAAAGTATCTAAACTTCTTTAGAGACTTGATTAATAAAAGGACATGATTTTCAAAAATATAATACCTTGTCTAATAATCCTCCAAGGCTTTACTAAATAAGGTTATTTTTTTCTCTAACGCTTAATGATTTTGTTGCATAATAATACAATGGTGTCCATGTTAGTATAGGTGTACAAGATGAAGTCTTTTGAGAAATCTAGATTTATATGTGTAGGAGAACTAGCTATGGATTTTTTATCTCTTCAAAAATATTTATTCATTCCTTACACCAGATGAAAATCTAATTCTTCTTTAGCATGGTTGTAAGTGGCTTATCTAAAGTGGTAAAATCTAAAATATATCTTCTTATAAAATTGAATTTTCTTAAGAAGATTTGTAAGGCCTTTTTGTGCTTAGGAAAGGAAAGACCAAGAATTGAATCTATTATTTTAGGATATATACTTAATCAATATTTCAAAACTACATGTAAAATAAGCTTACCTTCATGAACAAAGAAGACACACTTTTTGGGTTTAAGAGACACCCCAAATTGCTTACACCTTATGAACACTTCTTTGAGATGTAATATGTACTCACTTGAAATATTTGAAAGCATGGTTATGTCATCCAAATAGATAAGTATAAACCTATTAATAAGACCTTGGAATGCCATATCCATGGCCCTTTGAAAGGTTACTCTAGCATTGGATAAACTCAAAGGTATTTTTATATATGAAAATGTCCCCCACTTTGTAGTAAAGGTTGTCTTGATTTGGTCATCTTCCTTAACCAAGATCTGATTATAGCCACTATATCCATCTAAAAAAGAGATTCTCTCTGAACCTACAATTAGATATAAAATTTATGCCATGGATGGCAATGGATAGTTATCTTTAAGGGAAGCCTTGTTCAAATCCTAAAAGTGAACACATAATATAATATCATCATTCTTATTTCATACTAGAACAAGGTTTGATACCCAAGTTGAGTGCTTGATTGGAAATATGATCAATAACTCTATGCTCTTTATGGACATCAATTTTCATCAAAGTCTCAATTTTTGGATTTATGAGAATTTTCCTTTGTCTCACTAGTTCAATTTCAACCTCTAGCTCAATGGTGTGTTGAGATAGACTTAGGTAAAATCCTTTTATATTTTTATATTTCCATGAAAACATATCAACAAAACTCATACATGATTTAATGAAATATTCTTTTTATGAAGGAGTTCATACTTTACCCAATTTTAAGTTATTTTTAGATATAATTTCCATAGTGGCATAATGATCTTCTTTGGTTGACAAATATGACTTCTCTTTTATAAAATCATAATCATAACTAAATATGTTCTCAAGTGTGACCAATCCTTTGGGTAGATTATTAGTTTTTAGTTTCACAATTTGATCCCCATACTGCTACAACAACTTTGACTGATTCTTGGAGGAAAACTCATCCTCCTCTTGAAAAAACTTGATAATCTAATTATCATCATCTAATAATTTCCAATTCTCATGGTTATATAGAATGGAAGGCCTCAAAATAAAATTAATGTGTGAATAAGTTTTCTCATTTTTAATATCAGCTAGAATGCTAAATTAATCCCCTATGGTCGCCAACCTATCTACATGTTTATTATTATCTCTTAGTATTACTTGAATATTAAAATCTTTAAAATATTCATGTAAGTCCCACATAATATGATTATAAGATATAATAAATGTGTTTTTACATATGTTAAGACCTCTTACTTGGTGTTATAACTTCAATATCACCAAAAACTTTTAAGTTGTTGATTCTCATCTTCTTAGACCATTACAAATCGTGAACTAGTGCCTCATACTCTGCAACATTATTTAAAAAACCAAACTATAAATTATTTGAGAAAAAAAAATTAATAAATAAATCAACATAATTCCATCCCTTTTACCATGTTTTTTCCTTGATCCATCGAAGTACAACTGCCATAGACCTTCACTAGATTCATCATCCTTCACCATGGCTAGAATTAGTATATCATTCTCATGTAGGTAATAAAAACCAATTCCCTCTTCCTTAATTATTTTTTAAGGATAATGATCATGTAAATTTTAGTCCTATTCATTAAGGAATAAATTTTTAGCTCCATCTAAAGGTGAGTTCATTTCCACTCCACTAGTTTCTATCACATTATCTGAGATGACATAGTTAGTGTTTATAACACTTGTCATATAAGGGTCCAAGTGGAAACATGAAATGGGTTTAAAATGGATTTTTACCTTTATACCATACCTATTTATAAAAATTGTGTATGTCTAATTATATTATAGCTATCACCCAATCTTTGACTTGAAGTCTCTTGATAAACATATGGCAAATTAAGGAGGCAAGTCGACCACCACTACATCCTAATGAATGGTAACATTTAAATAATCATGTAGTGTCAAATTAAGATTATTAATGATTTATATTATATTTTTTTGTGTAACATATAAATTAAATACCCATTTTTCATTTGGTTCATAAATTAAACTAAGCTTATTCATAATTTTCTTTGAAATGATAGTATTACTAGCTCCACTATCCACCATATAGTTATGAACTAAGGTGTAACCAACTATCAAAGAGAGATAAAAATGGGGTATTTTACCTTGGTTTAATTAATACTTTCCCACCTTTTTATCTTTATTTACTTGTTGGACCTGATGTCTTATTAGCTTATCCGAATTTGTCAATACTATGTTCTCCTTCTCAACTAGTTTTGACACTAATTTGAGAGATAAAAGTCTTGTATGAGCATGTCATTTTTGTCTTGAGATTGATAAGTAATCCCACATAATCATATTAACATTTGAATTATTCATATGATCAATAATTCTATAAAAAACTACACTTACCCTTGGCTAGACTTTTTAAACAACTAGTTGATCTTGAACATGTAATGTTTAATGAGATTTGCCAACTTCTACATCTTGATTTTTCTATGGTATAGGTGTACTTAATTTATTGTTAGAAATATAAGGGATATTTTAAGTGTAATTGAATCATGACCCACCTCATTGGTCTCTTCAATAGTTCTCTTTTTGACACTGGTCATAGTTCTAACCACACTTCTTGATACACCTAAGTCACCAACTTGATTCAAGGCCACATGATCATCTAATTTCCAATTAAAAAAGTAGACTCTAACTTCCCTTGAGCATGATTTATCTTGTCTTGGTGTATTTTCAAACCTTCATTATGATTACTCTAATTATGATAAAACTCTTCTTGAGTCATTTGAGACATGACTATGGATTAAATAACCAATGCTTCATTTTTCAAGTCATTTGAGGGTTGCCAACTTGAATCCAACATCATGTTATTATGATTTGAGTACATGGGAAAAATATCCTTAGAATATGATGGAGCACTTTGATCAACATATTCATATGTTTTAGCTTGAGTTATATCTACTTGGGTTTGGTAGGATAGCCTATTTTCTCTCAAACCTTGATAGGGTGGCATATTATCTCTGAAATGTTGATAAGTAGGTTGATTAGGAATTTGGTAAGGCCTATTTTCTTGATATTGCCACCTTTTTAGTTTGAAAATATCATTCCCAAAGGATTACAACATCCCTTTGATCTATCTCATATCAATTGATTAGCTAGGAGGGGATAAAACTTATGAATTGGGTGTTAGAATAGGATATCATTTAGGACTTAAGGGTTTGGTATGGGTTGTGTTTTAGGAAAAAAAAGGCATAGGAGGCCTAGGTGCCAATTTTCCAAATTGTATCAAATTGTTCTCAGCTCTTATTGAAACTTCAAATGTATCAGGCAAAGTATTAACACCCATTTATTGTATCATAACACTAATGTTAGAATTGAGGGATCTTAAATAATATAAGAAGGCATATTATGAGGATGGCCTAATTAATAAACATATCCTGGTCCATATTTTTTGGAATATAAGGTTAAATTTAGTCATGAACTCATGAAGATCCTTCTTTATGGTAGTTAGTTATTTAACTGAGGATAAGTGATCAGATTTGTCTTCAAATTGTTTGACTAAGGCTGAACCTAAGTCATCCCAACAAGAAATTGAGTTTAGTGAGAGGTTTATATACCATTATAGTGCTTTCCTTTTGAAGGAAGCAATAAGTAGTCTAATAGCGAAGTTATCCTAAATGGTATTATAGACTGGATAAAGGCTGCCAACTCCATGATGTTCTTAATAGGATTTTTTTTATCTTATCCTAATAAAAATGGGATGATCTTAAGAGCTGATATAGGTGTGCCATCAAACTGGGCTAACTTTAGTGTGTTACCTTTACTGAATGAGACAAACACTTGGTTTTTGATGGTCATATGGATAGTGGGAATTTTACTATTTATGACAATAGGTTGACCATGAGATATATATTTATTTTTAAGATAGGGCTTTTTATTATTAAACTTTTATATTTTGTAATAATTAGAAGGCATCTCAATAAACTGAAGAAGAACACCTTTATTGGATGATCTTATAGTAACCTTTGACATGAAAGTGATTCCTAAATGTTGCTAAGAACTATATAAATTGAATAAATATTTAAGTTTTGATGATAATGAGTATCTTATACTAATATAATTAATTTTACTCAGCCCCAAACTTCAGATATGCTAAAGAGAATACATCCCACTAGGTATGCCAAAAACTATTGTCAATCAGGAGTGTGGGCTTGAGAGAAAGTGTGTTTTTTATCTCTCGTAATAGAACATGAAACCTCTCCTAAGTTTGGTTGAATTTTTAATGGAGATAATATATATATATATATAGGTTTTTTTACCTTGGTTATTTAAATAAAACTTACTCTTAAACCTACTATCTACTAATTATGGCAATGGAAAAGCTGAAAAAGACATAATTTGCAATGGAATTGAAAGGGAAACTTGAAATAAAGGTGATGCACTAATGTTTTATTACCAGTTATTATTTCAATGAACACTCTTATGAGATTTATAAAATTTCACACATTCTATACACTCAAGAATGACTTCTATAAAAGTGTTTCAGAAGGACTTCACAAATTTATTTTATGTAACAAAGGAATGTAAAAAATTTGAAATCACATCAAATGCTTAAAATAAATCTGATATAGATACTTAATATGATATATATAACATCAAATATCTCTTATTGAGTTAAAATAACTGGATAATATCATAGGGAAATAAATGCTTCACTAGGTTATATCAATGTCAAACACATACACTTCACTCAAAAAACCTAAAAATGGAGCAATAAAAGCTTGTTGTTTCTCTCAAAAAGTGAGTAAAATTTTTTATAGCCTTTTAACACAACAAAAAACAAATATTTATGAATTAAATTCTATAAAATGATTTTGAATAGGAAAAAATGCTTGGAGACAAAGCAACCCCGAAATAGTGGTCTTCAATCTTGGTCTTCCTCCTCCTTAATTGCTACATAGAACTTATTCAACCATTTAAAACATTAATTTTACTTAGGGTGGTGTGGAAGAGATAGTTTCAAAAAAATTATGGACTTTTAAACATGTTCATAATGATTTTTCAAGCCTTGACTGCTTGGAGAGTGCTTAGATCCTTGCTAGATCTCCTAAATACTAGGTCCTATGTCTTTATTGAAGAATTGGTCTTCCGCATTGAAAATAGGAATTTATGTCCTCATTTAATATTCATTTAAACATTATTATAGTACATTTATGAGGTAATTCCATCATCCATGGGCTGCTATTAGCCTTCAAGTGAAAATTTGACTCCAACAAACCTAGGCATTGGAAAGAGAGAAGGCATTTTTGGAGTCTCTAAAACTCTGCCAATCAACTATGAATTGTTATATATTCATATTTGGAATTTATAATGTATGTTATCCTTGGAAAACATTATATGAATATTTTATGCAATGCTTTAGTCTTTAGGCTCTTTAAAAAGCTCATTTCTAAGAGGGTGTAGAATGAAAAGGTGGATTTTCTATTCATGACTATAAATATATTTCATGAATGGTCTTAGATAGTATGTTAGACCTATAAAGAGTCATTTTAATACCTAAATCACTAACAAATACTCAACTTTACACCAAAACCATGAATTCCTTCATAATTCCTTTTAGACTTTTTTTCAAAAAAGCTCCTTATATTGGAGAATTTGGAGATAAAAAGTATAAAATGAGAATTTTATAGATACCTTCTATCCCCTTACAGGTCCACACAAAAATTTTCATCCTAAATCTTAGTGTAGATATAATTTGTAGCTCATTATTTAAGTCAAATTAGGCTTAATTAGCCCTCCTTGGCCTAGAAAGTGAAAATATTTCTTTTGAGACCCCCACACATGTGAAAATCCAAAAAAAAAATAATTAACTTTACCTATGATATCATGATGCTCCATTTCAAATTCGGTGATCTAAAACATTGTGGAGGTATGAGAACCTTGAAATGGCCATTGGCAAGCTTGCCCTTTTGAAGCATTTTCAGACTGGCCTAAAGTATTTAAATAGTTTGGGAGCTTATTATAATTTTTTTATATATTTTTGAGCTTATACAGGTAAATTAAGTCTTTAAACACCTCTCCCATTTATTTTCATTAACTCATGCTCTCTAAAACCATTTTTAGGCTAAAAACCTTTAAAAAGTATAATTTTATACAAATCCATACAAGTGAAGGTACATCTAAATTAAATATTTATTATCTAATAAGAGTCTAAAATAACATATGTTATGTTTTAGGTTAAATTTGTGTCATTTTATGTGCATTTGAAGCCTTTCTCTACAAATTGGTCATAATTAGGGTTTTAGGAGGGTTTAAGACCTATATAAGGCCTTAATGATTGTTCATAAAATTATGATGTCCAATTGACCTCCTTCCACATGGAAAATTTTATTTATATACCCCCTTAACTATCCAAAAAATCTTATATCCCCATGAAACACGTGAGAGATGGTATGAGCATCTGAGGTTGCTCCTCAAGTGACTGTCTTGGCTTTCCTTTAGTGTGAGAGGTGTCAAAAATGGGTCTTAGGCCTAATATATCATTACAAATGCTGGGATAAGATCATAAACCTTAAAATAAATCCCATCCATTTTTTAAAATTCTTTATAAGTGTTAAACATTCCTATATATGCATTTGGTACACTAGTTAGGGTGCTTAGGGTTTAAGACTGCCTTACCTTTGCAATCCCTCAATGGAACTTAGACTAAGAAATGAAGTGTTTTTCCACTTGATATTGTATTTATATAATTACCATGAAATTTTAAATCCATAAAATTCATTCATGATATATATAATTCTTGATTTGTGTTCTTGAGCTCAAGTGAATCTCTAGGTCTCTTGAATAGACCTTGTAAATGGAGTGGACTAGGTCAGAGACAAAATAGTGGATATATCCACTAATGATAGGAATTTTATAATAAAATTTAAATATAATTCCACTAATTACCACAAAATTTACCAAATTTCATAGCTATATCATGATTTTAGATTCCTCAAAACTCAAATCTCCCAAAACTAGTTAGTTGGTTGCTTTGTGTTTTCAATAGGTCTATGTCTGAGTTGTTTTATCACTATTGTGTTTAGGTACGAGAGTGAAAATGAATATTTTATAATTCATATGGAATCATAATAAAATAATTCACATCCTCCCAATTCATTTCACCATCTTTTCAACTTCTCAAAGTGTTGTACTTACTCATTTTTTCTAGTTCACACCTTGCCAAGACTAGTTATAGGTGTTGTTATCAACAATGAAGGTCTCCTATGAAAATAAATATTATGTAAGTGTATTTTATCACTTTTTAACATCCAATTCAACCTATACAAACCATTTTATGTCTCTAAGTCTATCTTATCTATCCCTTTCTTACTTCTCCAATCATGGATCGGTTTGCAAAGTATATTACTTAGAGAGTGCCTTAGCTCTGAGACAAAATAGAGGGTATATCCCCTATTATTTTGGCCAAATATATGTCATTAAAACTTAACCTATTTCATAATTACCCTATGTACCAATTATTTATTTTAGATTATGTCTCTAACATCTTCAACCCTTCAATTTCTCTAAATTAGTCCTTCGGCTAAGAGTGTGTGTACGGTCTGAAACTGTATACCCAAACTTAAAACTAATCATATACCTTTAAATTTTGTTTATATTATTATATTATCACTAAAATAATTTATTAAAAATGATTACTCATTATTTAAAATTTTTAACCTTCATGAAGAGGCTTCCACATGATACTTGTTGCAAGTAATGTTAGATTAATAGACTACCTTACTACTTTGTGTATGAAACCACTTGAGAGATGGTAATAATTTATTTAAAAAATTATTTAAAAATTTATTTACTTTTAATTAACCTTTATTAGTCTTTCCATGGCCAAAAATACCACCATATATCTTTTCATATCATGGTTTCTTCACTACATAAGTTGTTGCATTAGATTGAAGGATGTAAGGACAACAGTCTCTAGCCTCAAACTTAGTGTGAGAGTTAATTGATAATATATGGAACTTTTAATGAATTATAAATTACTATATAACCTCCTACATCCTCCAATATTATCTAACTAGATCACTTTCTTATTCTAAGTCACCTCCTACACCAATAAACTTAGAATTATTAACACATAGTTATAGGTGACTATTTACTTAAAGCCCTGTAGGTTACCATATGCCAAGATAGATTTGTCCTTTAATATTAATTAATATTTCCTAAGGGTTATCTCACATTTATATAACTCTCATTGATCATTTAAAAGTGCTTGGATGTCTTATAACCTTCAGATAATCTTTAGGCCTAAAAGGCTTCAGACCATGCTTTAGCCAGGAAAGGTCATTTGTAGGTGTATATCATGCTTGAATACTATATATTTCAAAAAATTGATCCATTTTATAGATAATTAGGACATATTTCATGATTAAATGGATTCATCTCAAGATTTGATATCATGTCTCACTCTTCATCAATGTACTAACTCCACTTGCAAATTATTTCAAAGTTGGTTTTGAAAAATAGGCACTGTATACACTAAATGTTTCCAATCAATCATAGAATGAATTAAAAAATAATATAAACATAATAATCCTTTAATAAAATGACTTATTCATTTTTTGGTATTTTTCTCTCTAAGCCTAGATTGAAATGATGAAGTGATTTGACTAGCTTAGTCCTTAAATACCTCTACCATGGCATGAAACTATGTAAGTTAAGGAACTTCTTTGGATAAATTAAGGTAAGGTGTCCCATTTTCAAATTTTCCTCTTTGAATAATATTTATGTGTTGTTTTAAGAGGTTATTTATCACACCATTACCACCAAACCCTTCTTTACATTCTTAAACTAAGGAGAAGGTTTAAAATGGGCTAAAATCCCTCCAAAGTCTCTCAAACTCTATCTTAGACCCCTGTTTTCAAGTTTGGTTGTAACATTACTTATTCACACTCATACCATATGTTGTAATGAGGTATAAAAGTGTAGTCATTTAAATAATGGATTTGAATCATGTAATCCAAATAAATCTAGAGTGGACTCAGGTGGATCTCTAACTATTATAGGTGATTTTGAAGTATCATTAATTGTGCATAATATGTTCATGGTTCTTAATTTTCCTCTCAATTCATCACTCACATTTACATTATTCATGTTACCATCACTTATTCCAAGTCATCATAGAGCTCAAGACTAACATTTGTATCTCCCACATACTCTACATCCTCTATACAGACTAGAAGTATGGTCAAGTGATGCAAGAGCCCTATAAGTGAAGACTTGGATAATCTTAGTCATTTTTTAAAACTTTATGAAGTTAATGAGGTCATAAATGAAACTTATTACAAGGAGATATATATCAATCTTCTCCATGGATCTTAACATATTCAAACTTGCTCTTACAATCCATACAATATGCAATTAAATGGAGAAACTAAAAATTCTCATTAGAAAGTGTGTTTTGGATCCTAAATTATCATCTTTCTCACATTAAAAATGGTGAAATGTGATATAAATAAATTTAAACTATGGTATTGGACCATTTGGTAATCAAACTTGCATTGAATTTCTTAGGTGTAAACCATGTCTCCACAAGCAAGCATACTTGAATAAGATGGATAAGGAGTACATAATGGACCAAAACACATGAATTCCATGAGACTAAGTCATATCATATAATTAATGAAGCATTATAAAACCTATAATAATGATCAACATGGAGAAGAAATAGGAACTTGTAGCATAACTCCCTAAAATAATCTATACACTAAGGTATTCTTATTCCAATTTAAAGTCTCTCATGGAGATGAATTGGCCAATTAAACCACCATGAAAATGAGATTAATGATCTCTAAAATCATGCCTCAAAATCAATATTTTCCATCATTTTATTAACTATAGAAATAGGTGTAAGAATTGACCCCTCTAGGATGTATCGGCCATATTGTCACTATTAGCAATTATTCATAAATAAGAAGACACTAATCTAATAAATAGTTATATTAATTTTAATCTTACTTGGTCCCCTAATAGTGGCCAAAGTTTCATATCCTAACTCTCTCTCTCTCTCTCTCTCTCTCTCTCTCTCTCTCTCTCTCTCTCTCTCTCTCTCTCTCTCTCTCTCTCTCTCTCTCTCTCTCTCTCTCTCTCCTCTTCATGCACCAAGCATTTGAAAACTACCCTTTTAGAACTGTCAAAGATGTCATATAGGAAATGAAATGGTTTTCTTGAATTTAAGACCTCAAACTTCCTTGAAATCACTTGTTTGACCTTTTCATGGACAAATAAGGTCCTTAAGATGCTTGATTCTTGATTTCACCTTGAAAATTTTATGGATGACCTCAAAATATGCCTTTTTGGGCTAAAACTACCAAAATCACTTCAAAAGTTTGAAGAAACTAATGAAAATGTGCCTAATATATATTTTGAGGCCTAAATACATACATATTGTCTTGAAAATCCAAGATTCTAATGATAGGGGTAATAGTTTGACCTATGAAGTCAAGCTTGTCAATATTTTGGTGACTCAACTAGGAAACATGCCAGTTATGCTTGAGAACTAGACTATTTACATCTCTTTCAAACTCATAAAACCACACTTACATTAAAAAATAATAGTGGAAAATATGATTCATTATTATGAGACTCCTTTAACTTGAAATAAGACAACTTTATCCTCCAAAACATAGAAGGAAACACATAAAACATGGGAAACTAACCAACTAATTATGAAAATAAAGCACTTATTTGAGATAAAACATAAACAAATTAATGTGTTAGTATAGGACTTAGAGGAAAAAAAATAAACTAATTATGTACAAAGAACTTAACTTTCAATAGATGTGTTTCAAATGTGTCCCATTAACTAGGATAAGAAGCTCCTCACCATCCATCATTACAAGTTGGAAGGCATTTTGGGATTTATAACTTGAGATTGTGTATGGGTCAATAGAAAGGGAGTCAAACTTGGTATGCATTCCTAGTTTAGCTCTATCCTCATCCCAATTGAGAACAACATTTCTTTATTTTAAACTCCATGAATAAGCTCCTTTGTCAAAGTATCTCTTCACATGTGCTTGGTGAATTTCCATGGATATCATGGATTGATTTATAATCTCTTCTAGTTATATAACCTCAACACACCTAATCTTCATTGGTTCATTCTACAACAACTCAAGATGGTGTATTATTTCTAAAGCAAGAAAATCAAGAGAAATGGGTAACCTTGGTTCCTTATCATATACCATATATATGGAGATTTCGCTATTGATATTTTGTATGTGATCCTATCATCCCATAGAGTTGACTTAAAGTTTAAATTCCATGACCTTTTATTATTATTCAATAGTCCTTATGATCTTCAATAGGTTCATATTTGTGGACTTAACAAGGCCATTACCTTGTGGATAGTATTTTGATGAAATTATTGTTATAACTTGGAATTTCACCCTTGTGATAGAGTTCTTCAAGCTCCCTCACTTAGAGATATAATCATGGGGACAACCTCAAGATGTGGGTATCCTATGGTGAGGTTGAATCTCTAGGATTTTTTATGAGCCTTAGGTGCTTCACTTCAGCTCTTGATTTCACACTAAAATATACTATTAGCTAAATAAAGGGGTACGAGGATGACTAAAAAGGAAATATAAGCTAAGGGATGTGATTCAACAAAAATAATTGATCTAATTCATTTAGGAAAAGAGCCAACTACTGATGAACCCAAATAGGATGCAGGCTATTCTAGTTATATCTCAAGGCCATAGGTATGGAGCTTTTGCATGGAAGTTGAAGGGAAGCCTTTCACTTTGAAGGATAACAAAAATATATCTATGAGAGATGTTATAAACTAGTAACACTTTAAGGACATCTCAACACACAGACACTTCATGTAATCTTACATAAAACTAAAAAAATCAAAATCAAGGTGCTTGAAAAAGTCAAAGGTGATGAATGACAATCATACATTCTATAAATGAAACCAAATGTGCACACTTTTTTTAACTAGAAATAGAAAAGTCTTCCTTATATTGCTTCAAAAGAGTCTTTTATAAATCAATTGTTGCAGAGTAATTGTATTACAAATCTAGGGATAGAATTACACTACAAAAATCACTTTGTAAAAGACTCTTTTAAAGCAATACAAGGAAGACTTTTCTATTTTTGGATAAAACAAGTGTGCACATTTGGTTTTATTTGCATAATATATGATTGTTATTCATCAACTGTGACTTTTTCAAGCACCTTGATTTTGATCCTTTTAATTCTATGTAAGATTTTATGAAGTATCTATGTGTTGAGATCTCCTTGAAGTGTTACCAATTCATAGTGTCTCCCATAGATCTATTTTTGTTATCCTTCAAAGCACAAGGCTTCCCTTCAACCTCCACATAAAAGCTCCATGCCTATGGCCTTGAGATAGAACCAAAATAGCCTATATCCTATTTGGGTTCATCAGTAGTTGGCTATTTTCCTAGACCAAGTGGATTACTTCTTTTTGATGCATCACCTCCCTTAACTTAGATTTTCTTTTTAGTCATCTTCCTACCCCTTTTTTGTAGCTAATAGTATATCACACTTATCAAGAGCTAAAGTGAAGCACTTGAGGAACTAGCCTCATAAAAAATCCTAGAGGTTCAACCTCACCATAAGATACCCACATCCTAAGGTTGTCCCCATGATTATAGATGGAAGTGAGGGAGCCTAAAGAACTCTCTCACAAGGGTGAAATTCTAAGCTATAATAGTTTTAGCATGCCTAGTGGGGGTGATGGAATTACTCTACAATAATCACTTTGTAAAAGACTCTTTTAAAGAAATACAAGGAAGACTTTTATATTTTTATTTAAAATAAGTGTGCATATTTGGTTTCATTTTTAGAATGTATGATTATCATTCATCACATGTGACTTTTTTAAGCACCTTGATTTTGATCCTTTTGGTTTTGTGCAAGATTGTGTGAAGTGTCTGTGTGTTGAGCTCTCCTTGAAGTGTTACCAATTTATAGTGTCTCTCATAGATCTATTTTTATTATCCTTCAAAGCACAAGGCTTCCATTCAACCTCCATGCATATGGCCTTGAGATAGAAGCAGAATAGCCTGTATCTTATTTGGGTTCATCATTATTTGGCTCTTTTCCCAGACTAAGTGGATCACTTATTTTTGGTGGATCACCTCCCTTAGCTTATATTTCCTTTATAGTCATCATCCTAACCCTTTTCCTTAGCTAATAGTATATTTTAGTATGATATCAAGAGCTGAAGTGAAGAAACTGAGGAACTATCCTCATAAAAAAGCATAGAGGTTCAACCTCACCATAGGATACCCACATCTTGAGGTTATCCCCATGCTTATATCTAGAAGTGAAGAATCCTAAAAAAATCTCTCACAAGAGTGAAATTCCAAGATATAAAAGTTATAAATTAAACTCCATGTTGAACAATTCATTGTTTGATCCTAGCTCCCACAAAATCCATGGAATTGTCTGAAATGATGGTTGAAGGAACCTCAAATCTAGTAAGCAAATCTTCATAAAAATCTAGTATATTGGATTGGTTTGCTTCTTTCAGTGTTACTACCTATATCCATCTTGTGAATTAATCCATGGTACTAAGGATACACTTATGAAATGAGATTTAATGAGGGTTAATTAGGCCAATAAATTCTAATCCCCATTCGATAAAAGGGTCGGTCCACCTTAATTGGTTAGAGAGGTAAAGTTGCAAGTTTCACTTTTCCTACAAACATTGTACATTGCTTGTATTTCATAACCTATGCATGACAATCACCAAATATAATTGGAAAATATTACCCACCTATAATTATATTAAGGGATATATTCCTTGATAATAAAGCTCCTCCACCATGTCCATTATGGAACTCTTCAAACAACCTTTGTGTTTGTCTTGGCTCTATACACCTTAACAATATACTATTGACATCTTTATTGAAAAAAACACCATAAACAAGAAGAAATAAAATATAATTAAATATAAAATATATTATTTTTTAATCACTTAAATGAGAATAATAATAATCATCTTGAATATATCTTACCAAGTCATGAAACTAGCTAGAAGGTGAGGTATAATCAATCACAACTTTTTCATCATTCAACACTAAAACACCTCTTTAGCCTCTTGCAAGGCTTATGATATATGATCACAAATTACTTTAACTAATATTTGTGAATTTTATTTCCACATGATACTCCATTATTGTCATTATCAAACCAACTCTCTTCTCATTTATATCCTTGTTCAAGAGGAACTCCTTGATACTTGAATGGGCAACCATTAGGTGTATCCTATTATTGGATAACAAGTATCTAAACTTATTAAGAGACATGGTTACTAAAAGGACATTATTTTAAACAAAATAATACCTTATATCATAATCCTCCAAGACTTTACTGAAGAAGGTTATTGGCTTCTCTAAGGCCTCATGATTATGTTGCATAAGAATACCTAAAAAGGTGTCCATGTTAGCATAGGTGTACAAGATGAAGTATTTTGATAAATATGTATTTATGAGTCTAGGAAAAATAGATATGGATTAATTTATCTCTTAAAAACTCTTCATTCCTTCTTTGGACCAGCTAAAAATCTAATTCTACTTTAGTAAGGTTGTAAGTGGCTTGGCTAAAATGGTAAACTCTAAAATATATCATCTTGTAAAATTGTTTTTTCCTAAGAAGCTTTGCAGGGAATTTTTGTGATTCCATAAGGAAAGAATAAGAATTTAATATATTATTTTAGGTTATATAATTAATCCATGTTTCAAAAACACATGTCCAAGAAGCTTACCTTCATGAACTGAGAAAACACACTTTTTAGGGTTAAGAGACACCCCAAATTGCCTATACCTTTCAAACACTTTTTTGATATGTACTATGTGCTCACTTTCACTCTTTAAAAACATGGTTATGTAATCAAAATATACAAGTCAAAACTTATTAATAAGACCTTAGAATTCCATATAGATGGCCCTCTGAAAGGTTACTCCAACATTGGATAATTTAAAGGCATTTTTCTATATGTAAAGGTCCCCCACTTTATAGTGAAGGTTGGATTGAATTTATCCTATTCCTTAACCAATATTTTATTATAGAAACTATATCCATCTTACAAAGATAACCTCTCTAAACTATATCCATGGATAGTGATATTTAAGGGAAGCCTTGCTCAAATCTTAGAAGTCAACACATAGTCTAATATCACCATTATTCTTCCATACTAGAATAAGGTTTACTACCCAAGTTGAGTTCTTGATTGGAAATATAATGGCTGACTCTATGAACTTATGAAGCTTAGTTTTAATTAAAGGCTCAAGTTTTAGATTTATGGACCTTTACCTTTGTCTCAATAGTTTAGTTTTAGCCTCTAACTAAATGGTGTGTTGAGCTAGTCTTAGGTCAAATCATTTTAGATCACTATATTTACATGAAAACATAGAAAAACTCATACATAATTCAATGAAATATTATTTTTGTGGAGGAGTGCATACGTTACCCAATTTCAAGTTCTTTCTAGATGCAATCTCCATAGTGGCATAGTGATCTTTTTTGGTTCACAAATATGACTTCTCTTTTCTCATCTCATCATCAACACTAAATATATTATCAAGTGTGACCAATAATTTTGGAAACTTATTAGTTTTCAATTTCACAATCTAATCCCCATATTTATAGAAAAATTTGATTGATTCTTGTAAGAGAACTCAACTTCCTCTTGAAATAACCTAACAATCTAATTTTAATCCTCAAATACTTGTCAAATCTCATGGTTATCCAAAATGAAATTCCTAAAAATCACCTTAATATGTTTATTTTTCTCATTTTTAATGTCAATTTCAATGCTAAATTGAACCCCTATGGAAACCAACATATCTACATGTTCATTATTATCTCTTGGTATTGCCTAACTATTAAAAGCTTGAAAATCTTCAAGTAATTCCCATACCCTATTCTTATAATATCTAAGTAATATGTTTTTCCATACATTAAGACCTCTTACGTGGTGAAATATAAGTTCAATATCACAAAAAACTTACAATATGTTGACTCTAATCTTCTTAGCCCACTACACACCGTGAACTAGTGCCTCATCCTCTATAGCATTGTTTGAATAACCAAACTAAAAATTAATTGAAGAAAAATAACTTTGATTTTATAGAGAAATAAACCTCATTACATAACCAATACCATATTTTATCCTTGATCTATTAAAGTAAAACTTCCATAGACCTTGATTAGATTCAAAATCCTTCACCACGGCTAGAATTAGTGCATCATTCTCATGTAAGAAATAAACACAATGCCCCTCCTAATTAATTATCTTATAAGGATAATGATCATGTAAATTTAAGGACCATTCATCAATAAATAAATCATGAACTCCATCCAAATGTGAGTTAGTCTCCACTCCACTAGCTTATAACACCTCATCTAAGATGACATAGTTATTGTTTACAACACTTGGCATATAAGGCTCTAAGTGGAAACTTGAAATGGGTTTAGAATGGATTTTTACCTTTATACCATACCTGGTTCTAAACATTATATATTTATAATCATCCAATAGGTATCCCTAAATCTTCAAGGTGAAGTCACCTAATAAACACATGGAAAAATAAGGAGGCAAGTCCACCACCACTACATCTTGTTAAATGGTAAAATTTGGATAAACATGGGTTAAATTCAAGATCTTAATCATACATCCTATATTTTTTGGTTACCCATAAAAATTAAATACCCCTTTTTCATTTGTTTCATAAACTAAACCAAGCTTATCTATAATTTTTTTAGGCATGACAATGTTACTGGCTTCACTATCCACCATACATTTATGAACTAAGGTGTAACCAACTATCAAAGAAAGATAAAAAGGGGGTAATTTACATTTTTTTAATTCATCCATGCTCACATTTATATCTTTGTGTACTTTATAGACCTAATGTCTTATTGGATAATCTGAATTTGTCAATACTATGTTCTCCTTCTTAGCTAGTTTTGAGAATTAAAAGTTCTTGTATGAGCATATCCTTTTATCTCAGGATTGATAATGAATAACATATGATAATAATATAATTTTAGTTATTCATATGATAAATAATGATATAAGTGATAACACTTACCCTTAGATTCACATTTTTAATAGTTGGTTGATCTTAAACATGTAATGTTTGATGAGATTTGGTAACCTATAAATCCTAAGTTTTCTATGGTTTAGGGGTAGAAAACTAATTATTATAAATCTTAGGGATATTTTAAGGTGTAATTAAATCATGAAAAATCTATTTTATCTCCTCAATATCTTTATTTTTGGATTTAGTCACATCTATAACCATACTATTTGATGCACCTGAGTCACCAACGTGATTTAAGGCCATATGATCATCTAACTATCAATTAACAAAAGTAGAATATAGCTTCCCTTGACCATGAGTCATCTTGTCTTGTAGTATTCCAATACCTTAATTATTTTGGATCTCATGAAGAGAAAAATATTCTTTATTCATTTGAGGCATGATGGTAGATTTATTAACCAATGCCTAACTCTGTAATTAATTTTTTGGCTACTAATCTAAATCCAACATCATGTTATTATGATTTTGAAGCATAGGAATAATAGACTTAGAAGATTATGGAGTACTTGGATCAATAGTTGCATATGGTTTATCTTAAATTATAAATATTTGAGCTTGGTAGGATGGCTTCTATTCTCTAAAACCTTGATAGGGTGACCTATTATCTTTGAAAGGTTGATAAGTAGGTTGATTAGGCATTTGGTAAGGCATATTTTCTTGATATTACTTCTTCTTTAGTTGGAAATATCATTCCTAAAGGAATGAAACATCCCTTTGATCTCTTGCATCTCAGTTTATTTGTTAGGATGGGATAAATTTTATGCCTAGGGGGCCAAAATAGGAACCAATTTAGGATATTGAAGGGCTGGTATGGGTTGTGTTTTAGGGGAAAAAGGCATAAGAGGCCTAGGTTCCAATTTTCCATCCTGTATCAAATTGTTCTAAGCTCTTATTGCAACTTCAAATAAATCAAGTAAAGTATTACCACACATTGATTTTATTATAACACTAATTTTAGAATTGAAGAATCTTAGATAGTAAAATAAGGCATATTTTAGGGATGGCCTAGTGAATAGAGGTATCATAGTCCATGTTTATTATAATTTGAGGTTAAAGTTAGTCATGAACTCATGGGGAACCCTCTTTGTGGTAGTTAGTAAATAAACTATGGATAGGTGATCAAATTTATCCTCAAATTGTCTAACTAAGGCTGAACCTAAGTCATCTTAGGAAGCAATGGAATTCAGTGGGAGATTTATATATCACTATAGTTCTTTTCCTTTGAAGGAAACATTAATAAATCTAATAGCCACATTCTCTTGAATGACATTATGGACTTAATAGAGGTTGAAAACATCCTTGACGTATTAAATATGATTTTTTTGATCTTATCATTATAATAATGGGATGATCTTAAGTGGTTATATAGATATGTCATCAAACTAGACTAAATTCAATGGGCTACATATATTAAATGAGATAAACCCTTAGGTTCTGATAGCCATCTAGATAGTGAGAATTTCACTATGTAGGATAATAGGTTGACTAAGAGATAGATGTTGCTTTCTAGGATAGGTGTTTGTCTTACTAAACCTTTCTCTTTTGTAATAAGTACAAGGCAACTCAATGAACTCAAGAGGAATACCTTTATTGGATGACCTTATGGTAACCTTTGGCATGAAAGTTCTTCCTAAATTTGCTAAGAACTCTAAAACATGAAGAATTATTTAGGTTATGATGATGATGAGTATATTTTTCTACTACATTTACTTTACCTCAGCTCTAAACTTCAGCTATGCCAAGGAGAATGCATCCCACCAAGCATGCCAAAAACTATTGTCAATCAAGAGTGTGCCCTTGAGAAAAAGTGTGTTATTTCTCACTCCTTATAGAACATGGAATATATCCTAAGTGTGGATTAATTTGGAAGATAGATAACATCCATATAGGGATGGTTCCCTTGGTAATTTCACTAAAACTTACTCTTAAACCTACTATCTACTGATTCTGGTAATGGAAATGGGGGGAAAAGACACTATTTGTAATGGAATTGAAAGGGAAACTAGAGATAAAAGTGATGTACCAATTTTTTATGACCACATATGAATTAAATTAACACTCTTATTAAATTTATAAACTTTCACACATTCTCTACACTCAATAATGACTTTTATAAAAGTTTTTTATGACTTGACAAACTCAGTTTATGCAAGGAAGGAAGGTAAAAGAATTAAACTCCCATTCAATGCTTGAACTAAATCTGATTTAGACACTTAATATGCCCTATATAAAATAAAATATATTTTATTAAGGTACAATAACAATAAAATAATATATGCAAATAGATGTTTCACTAGGTTGTGTCAATGGCAAACACATACACTTCATTCAATAAACCTAAAAATGGAAGAATGAAAGCTTCTTATCTATCTCAAAAGGTGAGTAAAAATTTTGGCAGAATTTTAGCACAAATTAAATAAAATATTTATGAATTAAATTATATAAAATGAGTTCAAATATATAAATAAAATCTTGGAGACAAAGCACCCCCAAAATAGGGGTCTTCAATCTTGGTCTTCTTCCTTCTTAAGTGTTATGTAGCACTTATTAAACCCTTTAAAACATTAATATTATTTATGTTTGTGTGGAATAGAGAGTTTAAATTTTTTTGGGGACTCTGGAACATGTTCATAATGATTTCTCAATCCTTGACCACTTGGAGAGTGCCTAGATCCTTGCTAAAGCACATAGATACTAGGTACTGTGTATTTATTGAAGAGTTGGTTTTCTACCTTGAAAATAGGAATTTAAGTACTAATTTAATCTTAATTTAAACATTATTATAGTAAATTTATTATGTCCTTACATGATCCATTGGCTGATATAATCCTTCAAGTGCAAGTTTGAATACTTCAACAAGCCTAGGCATTAGAAGGAGAGAAGACATTTTTGAAGTCTCTAAGACCTTTTATAACTTTGAACACTTCCTCCAATAAATTATTAATTACTATCTAATCATATTTATCATGGATAATGTATATTATCCTTGGAAAATCTTATATGAATAATTTATACAATGTGTTAGGATTTAGGCTCCTTGAAAAGCTCATTTCCAATACGGTGTAAAAGGAAAAAGTGGAGTTTCTCTTCTTGACTACAAATATCTCTCATGGATGGTATTTAAATACTATATCAGACCTATATCAAGGCCTTTTAAGACTTAAAGTACTAAAAAATGCTCAAATTTACACCAAAACCATGAATTTCTTTACAATTCCTTGTAACCTTTTTTTAGCAAAACTCCTTGTATCGAAGAATATATAGATGATAATGAGAAAATGAGCATAATTATAGATATTATATATCCACTTGTATTATCACAAAAATTTTGGTGTCCTAAATTTGAGTGTCGATATACTTTCTAGCTCGTTCTTTTAGTCAAATTGGGCCTAATTAGCCCTCCTAAGCCTAGATAGTGAAAATATTGCTCGTGAGATGCCCACATAAGCAAAACTCCCCAAAAAAAATTACTTACTTTAAATATGATATAACCATGCTCCATGTTAAATTTGGTGATCTAGAACACTATGGATGTATGAGAACCTTTAAATGGCCATTGGCAAGCTTTCCCTTATAAAGCATTTTCAAATTGGTCTAAAAGAATTAAATGGTTTAGGTACTTTTGAGATAATATTTATATATTTTTGAGATTGGATAGGTAAAATAAGTCTTTAACCACCTCTCCCATTTATTTTCATAAACTCATGCTCTCCAAAACCCTTTTTTAGGATTAAAAACTTTAAAAATTATAGTTTTGTATAAATCTATACAAGTGAAAGTAAATCCAAATTATATGTGAAATATCCTCTGAGAGTCTACAACAATCTCTATTAGGTTCTATGTCCATGTTGTGGAATATTATGTTCATTTTAATCCTTTCTCTACAAACTATTCACAACTAGGGTTTTAAGAGGGTTGAAGAACTATATAAGGTCTTAACGATTGCTCATAAAAATGGGACATAAAAATGACCTCCTTCAACTTCGAAAACATTACTTATATACCCATTAATTGTCATAAAAGTCTCAGATCCCATTGAACTATTTTGTCTCAAACCTAGTCCACTCCATTTCTAGGGTCTATTCAAGAGATGTAGAGATTCACTTGAGCTCCACAACAGAAATCAAGCATTCCAAATCTCATGAATGGATTTTATGGAAGTAAAAATTCATGGTAATGATATACAAACACTCTTATGCAGAGAAACACTTTATTTCTAGGTTAGCTCATTAGATTGAAGGATGTAAAGACTACAATCTCCAACCTTGGACTTAATATGTGAGTGACTTGACAGTCTATATCACTTTAAATGCATGATACATTCATATAAAACCTCCTAGATCCTCCAAGTTTGCCTAGCTAGATTAATTTCCTATTCTAAGGCACCTCCTACACCAACAAAATCATAATTGTTTACACAAATATGTAGGTGACTATTTGCTTGAAGACCCTATAGGTTACCATATGCGAAGAGACATGTGTGATTTAATATTCACTATGATTTCTTGAGGGTTATCTCATGTTTTGATAACTCTCCTTGATCATTTAAAAGTGGTTGGATGTCTAAGAACCTTTAGATAGTCTTTAGGCCTAAAAGGCTTAAGACCATGTTTTGGCAAGGAAAGGTCATCTATAGGTGTACATCATGCCTAAGTATTATATATTTCAAAACCTTTGTCCCTTTTGGAGATCAATAATAACTATTCCATTCTTGAATGGATTCATCTCATGCTTTAAGATCATGTCTCATTCTTCATTAATGCACTAACTCCACTTAAAAATTATTTCAAAGTTGGTTTTGACTAATACGCACTGTATACATTAAATGTTTCTAGTCAATCATAGAATGAATTAAAACATCATATAAACATAATCCTCCTTAGATAAAATTACTTAATCTTTCCTTTCCATGTTGCTCTCTAGGCCTAGACTAAAATGATGAAGTAATTGGAGTATCTTAGTCCTCAAATAGCTCTATCATGGCATGAAACTATGTAAGGGAGAGAACTGCTTCAAAGAAATTAATGTAAGGTGTCCCATTTGTAAATTTTCCTCTTTACATAATATTTATGTGTTGTTTTAAGAGGTTATTGAGAACACCATTAGCACCAATCCCTTTTTTACATTATTAAACCAAGGAGAAGTTTTCAAATGGGTTAAAATCCCTCCAAGCTCTCTCAAACTATCTCAAACCCCTATTTTAAAACTTGGTTGAAACCTTCTTTGTTCACACTCATACCATATGTTGTAATAAGGTATATAAGTATAGTCATTTAAATAATGTATTTTAATCATGAAAACTAAATGAATCTTTAGTGGGATCTAGATATATTATAATATATGAAGTCTTCCATGTTGTGAATATGCTATAATCAACACTTCAAATCACTTATCTTCTTCTTATTTGACTTACCACAAGTACATAGTATGTATAAGTGCTATGTGTCTTCTTATGTGGGTTATGAGTCTCTTATACTTATAATTGGGCAATTTAGGATTTTTGACACAAATCCCAAACATTAAACATGTTATCTTATATTTATTAGCATCACCTACACTTGAAATCTTCATGTCAACCTAACCATTTTCTTGTAGATAAATGTTTGACCCCTATATGGACTAAGACATGTTGATATGTGTATTTACATGGTGCATGATGGGTTAATAATCCTATTATTTCTTAAAACATCTTAGTTTATTTAAATAACATGATTTTGGTCACAAGATCGATTAAATGGAGGAGAAACAAGGAAGCACCAATTACCTTAGCTTCTATAAAGTTACCTTACTTTATACCAATAAGGAAAATCTTCAAGTAACTCATCTCTTGTCACTTTTATCTCATGACTGGATTCACTTATTTCACATTTATTTTATTTATTTACTTGATATAGCCTCACTTAAGACACTTTTGATCTTATTGAGGTGAACTCTATGGTTATTCAAAACCACTTTTACACTCTGAGGTGGAACTCTAACTAATGTATGTGATTTTGAAGGCTCATTGAATATGCATATGATTTTCATGGTTCTTAAGTTTCCTCTTAATTCATCACTAAAATTTTCATTCTTAATGTCATGATCACTTCGTCTAAGGCATCACAGATCTCAAGACTAACATTTCTATCTCCTAATACTCTATAGCCACTGTACAGACTAGAAGTATAGTCAAGTGATACAAGAGGCTTGTAAGTGAAGACTTAGAGAATCCTAGTAATTTTTTTAATTTTTTTTTAATTTAATGAGGTAATAAATTAAATTTAATACAAGGAGATATATATAAATCCTCTCCATGGCTGTTAACATCTTCAAACCTACTCTTACAATCCATAAAATATGCTATTGAAGGGAAAAACTATAAATTGTCATTGGAAAGTTAGTTTAAGATATTAAATTATCATATTTATCAAATCAAAAATGGTTCAATGTGATATAAATAACTTCACACTGTGGTATTCTACCATTTGGTAATCAAACTTGTGATGAATTGTTTAGGTGTAGACCATGTCTCCAAAACCAAACATACTTGAAGAAGATGGACAAGGAGTATATCTCAAACCAAAAAAAATGAATTTCATGATATTTAGGGTGATAATATAATTAACTAATCATTATAAAAACTTTGATAATTACCACCATGGAGAAGAAATAGGAACTTGTAGTAAAATTCACTGAAATAACCCATACACTAAGGTATTCTTCTTTAAAGTGAAAGTATCTCATGGAGATGAATTGGAAAAAGAAACCAACATTAAAAGGAGATAAATTACCTATAAATTCATCCCAAAAAATCATTATTCTCCATCATTTTTTTAACTAGATAAATAGTTTCAAGAACAAACCCCTCTCGAATGCATAGGCCATAGTGACTTGCTATCACTCTTAGTGATTGTTCATAAATAAGAGGTCCCCAATCCACCAAACAATGCCATTGATTTAAATATTACTTGGAAACCTAAAAATGGAAAAAAATTCATCTCCTAACTCTCTCTCCTCTTTCTATATTGAGCATTTGAAAAACTACCCTTATAGAGCTACCACAGAGGTCAATATAGGAGATAAAATGGTTTTCTTCATTTAAAGACCTAAAACCTCCTCAAAATCACTTTTTTGACCTTATCATATAAAAATAAGGTCTTTAAGATTCTTGATTCTCAATCTCACCTTCAAAATTTTATGGATGACCTCAAAATAGGCCTTTTTGGGCTAAAACTACTAGAAACACTTGAGAAGTCTGATGAAATTGATGAAAAATGTGCCCAATATATCTTTTGAGTCTTGAAGAATTACATATTCCCTTGAAAATTAATGTTTTGAATGATGCAGATGATAGTTTGACATATATGTTAAACATGTCAATACATACCCCATTCCAACTCTCTCTAAGAGAAGATAACCCATAACCAACATACCTAAAATAGATGCCTACATACCTAACTGTAAAGGGAAGGATAAACTAAGCAAAGAGACTCATCATAAAGTGTCTATATTAGTGTGAATATATCAAAATTTATTAAATATTAATGTACTATGTCTCAAAGTTAGGTTTATCATCACTTTAAGGTCTAAGAGGGAAGTCATTTACACCCACAACATAGTCATAATCTAAGATCACTACCTATAGTAGACATCTACAGGTAGATCCTTTAAGAAGGGGAAGTAAACATTAAACCTTGTATATAAATGAATATTGATTGATTTAATGTAGATATGTAATTTCTTTATACATGATTCCCAGTCTCTTCATTGAACTAGTTTAACCTTAGAGACCAAAAAGGGCCTATTAGGCCTAAACAAGGCCTAAAAAGGCATGTACATATAGGTTAGAGATGTATGCATACTATGTGTATATTAAGGCGTTGATAAAAATTGATAAGTTGAGTGAGAAATATGTATCAATGTTTTCAAGTCATAAGGATCTTAGACTAGTAGTTGCTTGATAAACTATTAGGCCTATAGGGTTCAGACTGAGGCACACAAGCCTAACATTTTAGCACCTACAGACACATAAAATATAATAAGTATGGGAAAACATACAAATAGGTAAAACATGAGACTAAATATGGAATTTTTTAGTTACCTTAAATGTATACACTATCTTTTATTAGAGTGTTTTGATTCTTTAAGGTAAAGGAAAGACTGGTGGCCCAAGCAAGCTTGTGTAATCATAATTAGACATACGTGTGGGGATTATGGGTTAATATAGGTTTGGGGATTTGATGAAGATATGTAGACACATAAAATAAGGTGAGAGATGCATAGTAACATTTTATGATGAAAAAGGATTCATGTGATGTTGAGAGGACACTAGACATAGTCATTAAGGGTTATGTAGACCTAATTACTTGCAAACCCTAAGCAATAGATAAACACATAGAAGGAAAAATTATTGATATAATATTTGAAAATAAAATATGATGTTATTCCTAAAACAATAGGAATTATAAATCCATCATCACTAAAACAAGTGAGCTTACAAGCCTACTCAGACCCTACACCACTATCTAACACTTAGAGTGGCAGTGCCACCCACATGTAACCACATGAGATAGTGAACACATGGTTGAATTTTGAGCACCTAAAGGTAGTTATAGAATGTTGGGAATATTTTTGAAATAAATTATTATGATTATTTTAATCCCCAAGCATCTTTAGGTACCTCAAAGTCATGAGACTCAATTTAACCCTTCTAGGCCTAAGAGCCATTCTTAAGGCCTATAAACCCCACATTATAGTGAGACATGTACAAACCTTATAAAAATAGATATAGGATATTTAAAAGGTGTATAAGGATGGTATGATTCCTAATAAATTATTTTCAATTATAGGAAAGCATAAAAATGGTTAAATTGGTCTAAGACCTTGTTCAAGTTACACAGTCCCATGAAGTCAACTCAAACCATCACCTCATATGCTCACATCATCCTTGGTAGAGGGAATTAAGGAAATTTATCCTAGGGTAAGCTGGTTAATATTGGCAAATTTTGGCCCACATACCAATATTTTTCCTAGATTAAATAGATGAGCAAATTTCCTATTTGAGTGATTGATCAAAAGACCTTAATAAGCTTTGAAATACTAGACCATCACAAGATGTCATACATAAATGAATGGGTCAACTTGATTATGCATTTAATAATTGAACTTGGGAGGTTTAATAGGGTAAAAATACCATATATACATAATTATTTTATTACCAATATCATCCTATATAAATTTCACATCTTGATGAACTTGCTATCTCAAGATATAAATCTTCAAAGTTACACTTGCAGAGTGAAATATGCATGCAGATGTCAAATTTATGCCTTATGAAATAGCCATTTAAATTTAAATGTTCCTAGGTTTAATTTAGAGATAAAAACATCCAAATATTATAATCTAAGATCAAATCTAATGTTGATTAGATAATCTACAATGTTAGTGGGTCCCAAAGATCTAATGTTGAGCATGAAATCATAAAAAGTAGAGCAATGATGAGCATCATGCCAAAGAATCAATATAAATGAGAAGTTACCAAATGTAAATATATTGGGTACCTAAATATAGATCCAATGGTCTACATTAACTAATAAAGTTAGTGAGCCTAGACAGATCAATGGAGCATGTTTAATCATACCAAGCATATCAATGGTGAGCAAGGGTCAAAGAGTCAAAGGATCCCAAGGATGAAAAAGCTCCTACCAAGTGTCACAATCATGAAAAATATCATAAAGATAAATATCTCATGTTCATTTGTATAGAATTATATCTATAGTGTGAATGATCTCAAGAAGTCAAAGGACTAACATCAAGATCCTACAAAACAAATGAGAATTTTATAGTTGGCACATTATGAGAATCCTAGATTAAGATCGATAGTCAATGATGAAAGTCAAAGGTGGTATAATCTTAAAGTCCCACATTACTATCAATGATTAAAATTAAAGGTTAAAATCTAAGGGAATTTTAATGGAGGTTAAAATATGATCCAAGTTGAACTAGAGTGGATATTTTAGGATCAAATGTTTCCATTAAAGCTCTATAGAGATAAAATAGATATTTTGGGTCTATTAAAGATCAAAAGTGGAATACTAAGTTGTTCAAGAAACATAGATGTACCCATGTTGATATCATAGCTATATGAAAACTAATGAATAAGATTGGTTTTCATCTATAGTATATATGTGTCCATGGGTTCTTGTAATGAGCATGCCAAGGCATAAATATGATAGTCATATCCTCCATAATTTAGTAGGAAAATTAAGTTACCTAAAGCATGCATATTCATGGTTAAGTCAGATCCATGGATATGGAGATCTTATCCTTATAATTAAGGAAAGAAGAGGATGGTGTAGAGTCCCATGATGGAGATTTGGTAATTGAAAACTATAATTAGAGCATTCAATGCATTTTTGAAACTTGAAAAATGTTTCTTTCTTAGTAGGAGCATAACTCATCATTCTAATAACATTCCAGTCATATAACATATTTCTCAGCCAATCAAAGAGCTTAGGGGATATTGATTAAAATAAAGGTTGATCTATTAATGATGGATTATGTCTTGATTTTATCAAAATATGGTGGAGAATTCAAGAAAGGTGTTTAGGAATCCATCAAGGTAATTGGACCCTATTTATTGATTTTTGCATGCATGTTCACCATCTCTCTCATTCTATTCTACCATATATACAAGCTTATAATCCTTAAAATGGATCCCTCTCTTGGGCATGACCAGAATCTACCAAGATTAAGAATTGTAACCTCTTGAGATGAATAGAAGACTATTACAGATTTCATTATTTTGGTATAGTGTGTTCATGTCAGTTTGATTTGCATATGTGGTAAAACTCTCTCCCTTATCAAGTCTTGATCTCACCTATCTACTAGTTATCTTATTAATAATGTCAATTTTAGTGTTTAATGTCATTTTATTAAAGCTATAATGTGGATAGATTGATTGGTTAATTCCTTGAATCAAGCCTCCCCATCACTTCCCTTAGGTTTTGATCACTTGGTGAACCTCTACATGAGATATTGATGCATAAAAGACATTTAGAGTTGTATATCTAGTATTTTTCTTATCTCATTAGTTTTTTTATAAGTTTAAGTAAGAACAAATGAGAAATAAATTTAGGTTCATCACCAAAATTAACTTAGATTTCCATTTTAGTTATTTTTCTATCCCTTTTCCCCAATAATGAGTAATTTTTAGTGTAAATGAGTTGATTGATGCATCAAAAGATGTATCCTCATTAAAAAATCCTAGACGTCTGACCCAAGATTAGGTAACCCATAGCCTAGGGTCATTCCCATGTTGGACTATATTTGAGTAGAAGACCTGAACAATCCTTTGCCCAACTAGGGTGAAATCTAGGTGTCCAACAGTTCTTGCATGCTCAATGGGATAAGATCCATAAGAGTGAAAATATGGTTGGTGTGTCTTTCCCCTAATTAGATTTTAGAAGTAAGCAAGTTAGCACCAATGACAACTCCAAATCAAATATTTTGGCTATAAGTAGACTAGGTACATTTCATTAAATATTTTAATTAATTTTTGCATCTAAGGTTGATATGAATAGCTATGGTGGATACCCCTATCATTCACCCCCTCATCAAAAATTTTGACATGATCCTCATAATTATATGAGCATAATCAGCCTTACCAAGAGTTTTATTGAAGTTATGATCAGCCTTATCAAGCTTCTCATGATTTTTATTATCAAGGACATGACTTTTACCTTCCTCATGACCCATGTCATCCCTATCATGATGAGCATTGCCAACCATATATAGAGCCTTACTAGTAGTATGGTGACTCATACGAATCCTATGATAATCCTCCTAATTAGTCATTGAAGAAACATGAAATTATTTAATAACCTACTCATACCTCAAGCCATTCTATATATAGCCTTAAAAAATTTCTATTAGATAAAGAGAAGAATATGATAAACATTGACATGTTGAATGGGTATGGGCAAGAAGTCCTAAAACATGTCATTAAAGGGCTTAGATATTTAGTGTAGTAAGGAAAATAAAGTTGGATATCCTTGATTAGGGAAGGTTACCTAAAAATAGTGGTGACATGCTTGACATAGATGGACTCATCTTCAAGATTGAAGAGAAGTTAACAGCCCATGAAGAACAAAAAACACTTCATCACCCATATTGTCTTACCTCATTCACCCCATGTCAACCTCATGTTGAGCTTCCCATCACTACTCATAAGCCCTCATTGAATTATTTTTAAGGTCATCATAGTTCCCCCCAACTCGTCTCAACCTTTCCCTCATGGAAATCTATCCAAGGGAGAGTCTAGGAGGAAAGGCAAGTTTGTGTTAAAAGAGCTAGCCATTATGAGCAATCAAGGTCTAATTTTGAATCCTCCCTTATTAGGAAAATTTAAACTATAGATAAAAATTTATACTAGAAATTGGTAGATACAAAGGCAATATCCCTAAATTGCACACAACTCCTTTCACTCCTTAAGCCACAATACACATTTTGTAGGAAAATAATGAGCCCAGATTTCCATCATGGAGTCAACATGTAGTCAAGCAGATCCAAAGTCACTAAATCCCCACCCCTCCCTCCTAAATAATCTAAGTCCTTTCTCTCATGGAGATCCATCCAAAGTGACATGCAGAAGAAGGAAAAAATGGTGATTTTTGAAGACAAGCAATTGAAGACAAGGAAGGAGGATGAGATCCAAAATCAAAAGGTTAAAGAAGAACCACTAGCTTTTCCATCTTGGATGTCTATCCAAAGATGTTATCAAAATAAGAGGGAGAATTTAATTGAAAATATTGAAGGGAAATTTGTAACTATTGAATATTCTCAATAAGGATATAAGTAAAATGAATTTATTGTGGAATAAGGTGATTCTTCCATTTCCCAACTCAACTTACTTTCCCTACAAGAGTTTTTCCAAGATCAACCATTCTCAAGGATTCAAACTGTAAGAAGGTTCCCTCCATTCTCAAACCCATCCATGAAACATCCATCATATCTCATAATCCATCTCCAACTTATCATCCCCCCCATCACATCTTACCCTTCACCTCAAATCCATGAGCCTATCTATCAACCTTCCACCCCACCCTTTCTTGAGAAGGAACCCATTTTGAGAGAATAAATTGAAGAAGAAATAACTCAAGTTATATTTGATCAAGACAATATCATGAGTGAATATTAGTAATAAATCACCATAGGGACTCCCCATTGTGAACACAAGATAAATTCAACATTCTTGAATGAAGAGAAACATATTGAATTTTTTTTAAGTTATCCATGAATAATGTGGCTAGGACTTGAAAAGAGAGTATTTGAAGGAGACTCCATATTTGATCATAAATTTATGGATGACCATCTCAAGCACAAGGTAGAGTATACTTCAAAGGTGAAGAACAAGATAAATTTAAGAGTATGGTTAGTCACTAGCTTGATGTTAAAAATGAAGTAGTGTTGAAGACAAAACTAAGATATCAAAAATAGACTTGTAGCCTCATGATTATGCTCAAGGAATTCATATGCTTGCTTCTAACATTCAAATTAAAGAGGCTCCAATTAAACTACAACTTCATGAGATCAAATATTTATATTTGTTTGATGTCTTTAATTCAAGTTATTCTTTACTTGAATATATTACATTATAGACTGAGGAAAGTGCCTTCATAAAGTAAAAAGTAGTTGTTCTCTTATGAGATGACATGTTTGAAGTTTTCAAACGTGGTTATCATATTTTTTATTCAACTTTAGACATCTCTCTACTTTTGGTAGTTGAGAATGAGATCAAATCACCCTAAGAAGTCATAAGATTATACCCATATCCTTAAAAGGTTAGTCTTGTAGATAGGTCAAAGGAGATAGATCAAGATGGTCTATAAGTTCATGATCAGTACTTCATGAATGAAGAAGAATTGAAGTTGTTCTTGTAAAGTAATCAAATTTGGGAGGAGTATGATTGGCTATTAGACTAACATCTACAATTCATGCACTTGAAATTGGTAGTAGAAAAATAGTTACTTTCCAAAGAAAACAAGAGCATCTAATTTCTCTTAGATATAAGAGAAAAATATCAAGAAAAGGCAAGCAAACTTCAAAGTTCCAAGGTACACCAAATAACTTTCCGTTTTACCCTGGAGGGAAGCTTTCCATTGTAGGTTACTTGTTCTAATTTTGATTTGTTTCAATAAGTGATTAGCACTAGTAATAGCCTACTTCCCTTTTGTATTGTTTTCCCCTTTTCATTAAGTTAAGTAGTCATTAATTTGTGTAGGTTAGATTCCCTTCTATCCTATGTTTTCCTTCAATATGTGCCTTGGGCACTTTGTTTATTTTATTTATTTTTCACTTGTTGTTTTAAGAGGAGTTATCCAAAGGGGTAGACTTGTATCATTTCATGTCAGATAAGAATAGATAGTTATGACTCCATAACCAATGGAATATTTAAGACAAATGGTCTAGGTTCTGAAGTATAGTAGGCATGCTTATAAGTTGAGTCACCAAAGTTGTTGGCCAATTTTAGCACACATACCAAGATTTTGCCTAGATTGAAAAGATGAGCAAAATTCCTATTTGAGTGAATGATCAAATGACATATACAAGCTTTGAAAGACCATATCATCAAAACACATCATATAGAAATGAATAGGTCAACTTGATTATGCATTTAATAATTACACTTGGGAGGTTGAACAGGATAAAAAGACCACATAGACATGATGTTTTCACTTCTAAGATCATCCTCTAAAATTTTCATGTCTCGATGAGCTTGATATCTTAAGATATAAAGCTTCATAATTAGACTGACAGAGTGAAACATGCACGTAGACATCAAATTTGGGCCTTGTGAAATAGCCATTTAAACTCAAATGTTCTCATGTTTAATGTGGAGCTAAAATATGTCCAAATATCAGAAGTTAAGATTAAATGCAATGGTGAGTAGGCAATCTATGATGTTAGTGGGTACCAAAGATATAAAAGTGAGTGTGAAATCATACAAAACATATCAATGATGAACATCAAGTCAAAGAGTCAACATAAATGATAAGCTACCAAGTGGTAAGATATTAGGTACCTAAATAGAGATATAATGGTATGCATTAACTAACAAGGTTAGTGGGACTAGATAGATTAATGGAGTGCATTTAATCATACTAAGAAGATAAATTATGAGAAAGGGTCAAAGATTCACATAATCCAAAGAATGAATGAGCTCCTACCAAGTTTCAAAATAATGGAAACTATTAAATAGATCAACAACTCACATTCATTCATATAGAAGAAGATCTACAGCGTGCATGAGGTCAAAGAGTCAAATGACTAATAGTAGGATCTTGTGGAATAAATGAGAAGCCAATTTTTAGCACATTATGAGAATCCCATATCAATATTGATGGTCAATGATGAAAGTTAAAGGTGATATAATATAGAAGGCCCATGTTAACATAAATGACCAAAATTAAAGGTTGAAAGCTAAGGGACTTTGACCAGATGTTTAAATACAATCCAAGTTGAATAAGAACAAATATTATAGGATCAAATGTCACTAGTAAATCTCTATAAAGGTAAAATAGATATTTTGGGTCTACTAGGATCGAAAGTTATCTTGTTATGCAGGTCATGTTTAGTGTTTAATTTCATTTGATTGAAGCTAGCATGTGGATACATTAACTTTTTAATTCCTTGAATCATGTTTCCCCATCACTTCCCTCAAGTTTTGATCACTTGGTTAACCTCTACATGAAATATTGATGCATAACAGATATTTGGAGTTGTAGATCAAATCTTTTTCTTGTCTCATTAGTGTTTTTAGAAGTTCATGTTAGAGTGGATAAACAATCAATTTAGGTGCATCACCACCATTAGCTTAGATTTATATTTCAATTATCTTTCTCTTAATTTTCCATAATAATGAGTAGTTTTTAGTTTAAATTAGATAATTGATGCATCAGAGGAGCTATCCTCATTAAAAAAATCCTAGAGGTATGACCCAAGATTAGGTAACCCATAACCTAGGTTTATTCCCATGTTGGACTAGATTTGAGTAGAGGACCTAAATAATCCTTTGATTAACTAGGGTGAGATCCAGGTCTCTAATAGTCACCCCTATGTAATTATGATATATGAAGTAGTGAGTTATATTTAGAGTCACATGTTTATGAATAAATGCTTAGAAGTTGGCCTACATAGACTACCTATAAAGAGCTCAAGGTTCACCAACTTGCATTCATATCTCCACACATAATATGCATGGGAACCTAATATTGTTGTATTTTTAGGGGGGTATATGTACTAAACATCCATGACCATAAGTTTGGGATTGTTTGTCTTATCTTTATGAACCATCCTTAAGAAGGTAGACCTCCAAAACCCTGCCTAAACCCTAACATAGACTAGACTTGGAAAAAATGAATATAATGACACTAAAACAATCCTAAATGACCCTAACAACACCTAAAACATAAATATAACTAAGAGGAGATGCTAACCATGGTAATATCATGTATTAACACTATATGTATTTGTCAAAAAAAACTTTTATTTGAAGTAAAATTCATTGGGGGGGTGAATCAGTGATCTTAAAATCTTTTACAACTATACATTACCTTCATAGACCATCAAAGCAACATAGTGATCTATAAATGCATAAAGAATGATTTACTTGAGAATGAAATAAGAGCATACCATAATATGTGAATGGGAAACCCTCAAGGGAAATAAAACCCACTATGAACTATTTAATTGGATTACAGTCCTATAAATGTTTACACAAGATCAAATTTTGTTGAGCACCAACTCAACTTAGAGAACCAACCCCAAATTATCAAGCACCCACTTGTAAGGAAAAACTAACTCCCTAATTGACTCAGTACCAACTCAACCACCTATGAATTTTTATCACCTTATTAACTTATTATTTCTTAATTAACAAATGATAAAAAATGATGAGGGCACTTCTACTCTTCTACCCTTCAATCTCAAGGCTCACTCTCCTTTTCTTGTAAAATCCTCATCAAAACTGATTAGGTCATGTATTCAAAATATTCATATGTAGATAACCTAAAAAATTCTCATGTATACTTCTATACTCTCCTTTGAGAGGTTTTAACTCATTTCAAAACATTATTCAGTTCAACCATGCATCATATTTTTTTCTCATTGTATGCATACCCAAATATGCCTAATGTGTATGCCTAAATTACCTTATATATATATATATATATATATAAGGTAATTTAGGCATACACATTAGGCATATTTGGGTATGCATACAATGAGAAAAAAATATGATGCATGGTTGAACTGAATAATGTTTTGAAATGAGTTAAAACCCCTCAAAGGAGAGTATATATAGATCAATCATATAACTTGGTCAGCCATACAACTTAAAAATATTAGGTCTTACATATAATAGGTCTTAGGATATCTTATGAACATAGATAAATCATAATTTTAACCTATTTTGGTTTTCAACAACTAATTTAGCCTTATTTCTCCATTAGGACTCATGGAGACCTAATTACATTAGGTTTATCTAGTAACATGTATACTTGATCTTATTTTAACAAATTTTACCATCATATATGTTAATTTACTTTAAATTACACTTAAAATAGACCCCCATATAACATCCTCTAAGTTATACAAGATATTTTAGATCCAACCACTTCATGAAAACACTCCTTGTAGTTCACTGTCATAATAGGCCTATATACACTCTAAAACTATTTGATCTTTCTCTCATGCTTGATCACATTCATGTCATGTAACCAAGGCATAAAAATAATGTTTATAATAACTAAATGAAAATAATGTAATATTCAATCATGTTGAATAATATGACTTAATGACGACTATTTGTCTTACTCATCCTTTAGATCTCATGGAGACCTAATTGAATTAGGTTTGATATCTTAATGCCAAAACATGATCTCTTTAGGCCCATATGATCTTCTCAAATGATTAAAACCCATTTAAAAACTTATATAATGAAATATTCTAACCTCCCATATGGTTATTTATAACTATAACTTTTATTCAAACCATGAAATCTTGTTTAGGACAAACTACCATATTAGGCCTATGTACCTTAAAAATATATCTTGCAAAAATGAAGTTTAAAATAAAATAATATATTAAAATATGAAAAATGAAACATGTATATAGGTTATCCATGACCTTAGGTTCATCACCAAATTCTTGGAACACTTTAACTCAATAGATAGAGGCTCAAGAACATCTCTAGAACTCACTGACTCAAAACTACTAATTTATCTCAAAAACTAGTCATGGTGACTTAACCTCTAACACTTGTGTAGACACTTGTCTAGATCATGATGCATTTAAATAATACTATTATATCTACATAACATATTAATATATAAATATTATATTATATAATGGAAAATATTGGTCTTGTAGACCAATTTCTTGACGTTATATCACACAGTCTTATCTAAACTAGATAGGCCATTTTGTGAGCAAAGTTTTCACCATATACACTAACCTCAAAAATTTATTAGAATAATTAAAATGACTTAAAATTCATAAATAAAATCTTAATTAACTTTGTTTCATCAATATGACATGCTCAAACTCTCAATCCATCTTCTCATCTTTGCCTGGGTTTTGAACTATTTTCACCATTAGGTACGTCTGTGAAGAGCTAACTTGGATGACTAAATTATAAAATTTAAAGGCTATTATATATATATATATATATATATATATATATATATATATATATATATATATTATAGCCTTTAAATTTTATAATTTAAGAAATTGTTGTAGCTCTCAAAATTTTATATTAGTCTAGAAAATAAAATAGATGGGATAAGAATATGGAGACTAATTTCTGTGTCCATGATATATATATATATATATATATATATATCATGGACACAGAAATTAGTCTCCATATTCTTATCCCATCTATTTTATTTTCTAGACTAATATAAAATTTTGAGAGCTACAACAATTTCTTAAAAAACAAGCTTATATATGTGCATTTGCTCTCTCACCTAACTAACCACCACCACTTGGAGGTAATAGGGAGATTTAAATACATGATCCATTATTTTATATTTATGTTTTAATCCATCCTAATCTTATTTGTATAAGATATTTCACATCAAGTCCTTATTAGGGTTTTAGGGAGGTTTAACATAGGTTTTAGTCTTAAAGATTGTTCATAAAAGACTAACCATTAAATATAAAACCAATGCCTATATATCTTATCTAGGAACCTTACCCATATCTCCTTAACACTCAAGTTACCATTGAAAGGTTACGTGTTCCATCGAACATCTAAATTTTTTTTTGGGTCTTGAGACCTCATTTTGTGAACTTGAGAATGCCTAAAACACTGATTCATGCAATTTAATTTATAGCATGACCTAAAATTTTGTGAAAATGAATTAAAAAACTTCTGTCACCTCTATCCATGCTCACATATGAATATTTGACTTGATATTTTGTCTTCATTCCTCACTAGGCTAGGCAAGGTCTAGGAGTGGTCTAGGTGCATACTTCGACTAAAGGTCCTACTGCTATAGGCTCACCATAAGACTCTCATGGATGATTTTATAACTTTATAACATGTTAAATAAATTTAAAACCACCTTTACATGCATTTTTTTATTCATTTAATAATACTCATAGATCTTCATGTCATGAATATGCTTCCTATGCATTTATCATCAATGACCTATACCTTTTATGATAACCATGATATTAATCTAACCTATAATTATACCTTTCATGATTTTTATGTAATTTTATTAAAATTATTTATTTCTATTTCTCTTATGACAACACTCTCTCTTTCAAGAATGAAACTGCCAATATGTACATGATCCTATATGCACTTGATCACTTATGACATCAATCTTATGCAAGATGCACCTTCACAAGATCACTCTTCCATGATGACATACATTACTTGTATTCAAATAATATTTCATGAATATTTTCATAAAACTTCACAATATTCACTTTTGACATCAATTATAATACTCAACAATATTCCCCTTTGTCATTGATGGCAAACATTCTTAGAAACTTCTCTCAACAAACTATTTCTCCCTCATTCTTAACTCTCTCCTAGAACTAGCTCTTTTTCAAACTAAACTATCCTTCTTCTCCTCATTTCTAAGCTTTTTCCCCCTTTGAAATTAATGACAAAGAGGTACCTATAACTTCTTTAATCACACCTCTTGAAACTTTCTCCCCCTTTACTATTTTTGATACCACACAAGATTATGATTCTATGAAGCATCATATAAACATGCTTCCCCTATCTCCATGTATACTTCCTTCAAATTATCCTTGACATGACTAACATAGATGTTTGGATCAAAACCTTGATCACTCACTAGACCACATATATGTTCTTATCTGACATAATCCTTATTCAAATGAAATTAGATGCATAAGACCACTCACCTTCCTTCATGCACCTTGATGCCACTGAGATATATAATATCCATTTTAATTTCCCTAATTAAACTCCACAAACATTCACCATGCTCTCATCCTTAGACACACTCTTGAATCTGTCTTCATGTCTTTACATACCTTCTCCACACTACTCACCTAATATTTAAGATATTGAAATATTTGATCATCTCCCCCTTTGTCCTCACATCTTTTGCTCATCATATGAGTCATCAAGACTCACATAACATTCTTAACATGTACATAAGAACCTTGTTATTATATAAAAATAGTATCACTTTCCATATCACAATTATGTTTATTCTCTCATTCTACATGTGATAGACTTGTAGATGTATTTTTAGGCTTCTCACTTCTACTTTTTGTGTTATGTACTCCTTGGGCCTATTTGATCAATAGTGACATTGTAGACAATGTATCCTCATGATTCATGATCCCCTTCACATTCCTCTCACTTTTCATATATTCTTATCATGTTTACAATTTTTTTTTTGGTCTACATCATCTTTTCATGGAGATAATGAACCACCTTGATTATCTCCCATTACCCTTGACTTGATGAATGACTGGTATGGATAGATATTACTCCTAATTCATATTTTATATTTTCAAATGTTACATGTTCCCTTAAGAAATGATATATTATGGGAATGTTATTGGTCTTTGAGTGCATGATTGGATTCTTTGATATGCTTATATCCATCTTTCTCATGAAGCATCTCTTCTTCTTGATCTCTTTTAACACATACATATTATTCTTAGTCTTCTAATCCATTTTCACCTTGTCCACAGGGTCTGATTTCTTGATCCACTTCTTAGTGACATGACTATATATCTTTCTATCTTACCTAGTCTTCCTTATATGCCTCATATTGCAATCCCTTGCAATGTGTCCTCTTTGATTGTAATTGTATAACATAATTCTTATTCTACTATTGAAGTGATAATTCATCCTATTCCTCCATGCGGAATTTATTCTAGCATGAAGTCTACAATCCATAGCTCTATGTCCGTATGATTATATGAGAAATAGTAACCATTGAAATATTTTACATACCTTGTCTATACAATTGTCTTTTCATGACTATTGAATGATACACCCTTTCCTTTATTATCTCTTAAAGGGGTTACATTATTTTTGAATTGTTGACTTTTAATTTGAGTCTCAGATTTGAGGGATTATACTTAGGTATTAATTCTAATATTACCATCACTTATTTTTAGTCCATTGTCCTTTGAGATTTAACTCTCCTTATTTTCCTTTTGGTCTTCTTTGAATCCAAGACCTACCTTATCATGTGAAGACTTTTGACTATTCAAAATATCATCTAGGATTCCAGTGCTCTTTTCAAGTTTTTGATGTGTCTTCCCTTTTATTTTCTCCTAATCCAATTATAACTTTAAGGACTCCATTTATGTTTTAATCTTGATTCATTCTTCCTCCTTGGTCCTAAATATTACATTTACAATCTCAACTAGAGTCTCAAACTAGTTAATGATATATTTATATTCATTAGTGTTGTTACTTATCCTCTTTTCAAAGATACTAATTTATCCATTATAAACCTTTAAAAATTACCTAATTTTTTAATTATTTCTTCATTGAAACTTCAACTCATCTAGGTCACTCACCAATTTTGCCTCAAGGTTCACTTCAACGTTTGTTGGCAATTTTTCCACCATTGGTCAAATTTGTTTATGTGTATGTTTTAAAAAAGACTCCATTTATGTATTAAAAGTATTAAAAATTAATAAAAATATAATAAAAAATTAATCATTCCAAAATCATGCTCAAGAACAACTCATAAGTCCAAATTTTGACAAAGATTTCTTTTATTCCTCTAACTAGCTATTTACAAACTAGTGAAGGAAATTTTTAGATGCTCAGTACATGAAGGTGAAGATGAGTTGGATAAAATTTTATTAGGGGGATTATGGGCCCCATATTACCTTAATATTATATTAATTTTTTTTATCTTCCATTGGCTTAACTTTATGAACAAATGTTAAGAAGAATAGGTGATCTAAAACCCTTCTTAAACCCTCCTTTGCTTGGTTTTAAGAAGTATGTTTGCATTTTTGAGTTATTTGTTGAAAAATAAATGTTTTTTGGGAATATATGGGGAATATATGACCTTTATATACACTAATAAATCAATATTACATTGATAATTATGGATAAAGGCATAGGATCAACATTTGGGTTTTAAACAAGCAAGAGAGATAGTGAAACGATAATTTTTTAGATGCTTAAGTTGTTGTTTAAGCACATAAAATTATATTAATAATAATATGGGTTATTAAAAAATAATTAGGTATTTAAGACTTATAAAACTCAAAAAAATGGTAAAATACAGACCTATAGGTGTTCAAAAATGAAATTGGGCAAGTTAGCCAACACAAAAAAGTGCATATTTTGAGTTTTATTAAATGAAAAATATTGAAATTGTATATGTGAGTATTAATTAATGTAATTTAATTTTTAAATTTGTGTTATGTATGTAATATACATGATAAGAGATAAAAATAAAATATAGAGATTTGATCATGAAGGGAATGAAGGTTTTTTTCACTTTTTTGCTCACAAATGGAGTTAAAAATGGGTGTTTCAGGTCCATACAATGGAAAAAATTGATTTGAGAGTGTAATTAATAATTTTAAAGGTATAAATAAATTAAAATTAAATTAAAACCAATTAAAAATAGGCTCATCTCATTGAAAATAATCTCTATGTCATCCCTAGGGTAGCAAGCAAGCACTTTTTATGAATTTTCTAAGGGAATTTGGTGAAGAATTTTGGATATTTTAAAATTTTTCCAAGTATGAATAATTTATACCTATCAAAAAATCATATTATTAGTGTTTAATCAGGCCTATAACTTATTTTATACCCCCTAATCCAAAACAGGGGTTTTTGAGAACAAGAGAGCATCACATAAGATAAAATTGTGTTTTTTGGAGTTGTGCATGGTATTTAGAGATAATTTTTTTTTAAAGTTATATGATATAATTTTTATTATGTTAAAATAATATTTTTATTCTTATATATTTTAAATATTAATATCCAAAGTGAATTCAAGAAGCTTGCCAAAATTACTAGTCAAGATAAGTAGAGTCCAAAACATGCGAAAAAATGGAGAAGTTGAATTTAAGTTTTGGTCAATTTTTGGGGAAATATTTTCATGAAAAAATAATTTTTATACCATCAACATGAAATAATTCTCTTACTATGACCTCCTTTGGGATAAATTTAAAAAATTTAAAAAGTCAAGTTACATGCAAGTTGCAAGTCATGATAAATGAAGTTGAATTCCAGATGTGAAGTCAAGAAAATTACAATAAACTCAAGATTAAAGTGTAGGTAACTAAAGTATAAATTTAATAGTAACTAAATATCAATATTAGTTATTTAAATACCAAAAAAATTTAACTAAATAAGATCAAAAGCTGCATGTAATATCATAACAAGTTAACTCAAGATTCAAGATGCATGAAGAGCCCTTTAACTTTTCAAAACATTAAATAATAGCCTCCCTCTATCCTAAAATGAAATATTATATGAAATAATTTTTAAAATTAAATTATACATGGGATAATATGTGGAATTTAAATTGGATTTGAAGGTGGAGTTGAATTTTTTAGTTGAAGCAGGAGTGAACTCATCTAGGACTTCTTGTCTTCTCTCTATCTTATTATGTTCTATATGTACCTTATTTTTTTTAATTATTAAGAGGATATTTATTCCTTTTTCTTAAATAAACTCTAAAAAAATTTGTACTACCTCACCTTTGAAGTGATAAAGAGCTGAAATTTTTCTTCCATTTTCAAGCTATTCATGAAGTGTGTTCTTAACATTCATTGATAGAACATAGTGAATAATTATTTTTCCTATGTTTATGTCTAAATATATTACATTTAAGAATCAAAAAAACATTCTTATAGGTCATATAAAGAGTCTAATTCTGATTTCTATCTATTCTAGAAGTGAATTCAACCATTGTTCATTCCTCCCAAGCTAGTGTAGGTGTTTGTCAAGACCTCTACATGAAATACTTATGCAAAAGTCATTGTATGAAGATTAAGTGAATGTGTAAAATTTATTTAATTTTTAAAGTGTGTCAATTATAGTAAAAATTGAACTTATAATTGGTTCATCACTCCAAATTTTAGTTTTCCTTTCTATTTTTAGTTTTAAGCATTATTCTTTTACCCTTTTTCCTAGTCAAGTGTCATGAACCAACTATGTGGCCCCTTATAGACACTAGATTATGGCTTACTTTATCATGTTTTTGATATAAATTTGATTTATAATTGTTTATTTTGATTTATTTTTCATAAGGTTATGACATAGGTACCTTGGATAGCTGATGTGAGATGTTATGTCACAATTGATATTGAGCCACCGTAATTTATATATTACTATATTATTACTTCTTGTATTTTTATAGTTTTGAATATCTTATGTGCATGTGGTATTTTGTATCATCCATTGCTCATGTGATGAGGGTTATAAATTTGTGTTCGCTTATCCTTGTTGGGTGTCGTAGACACTTATATTCTAAGCATTGAGTAGTTACATTTTATTTAGATTGGTTCAAGTTCATCTTCACCAATGTGAGTCTCTTAAACCTAAAGAATATCCTTGGAATCCTCCTTTGAGGGCAATTAAATTTCCTTGAACTTAGCGTCAACTTTTGATTCTTATTAATCATTAATATTTTAATGATTTTTATTATTATTTAACAATCTTGCTTATTATTATTATTATTATTAATTGTCTTAATGATTTTTGCTAATTTTATTTATTTAAGACTATTGATTTATGGTTTTTACTTATTATATTATTTAATAATTCCTATCAATTAATATTTATTTAATGATTTAATTATTGTTTTAAAATGGATTTTTATTATTATCTTATTTCTATGAATTTATTGTTCATTTCACCAACACCAAATTTAAATATTTTATTATCATCTTTTAATGATTTGTTTATATATATATATATATATATATATGTATATATATATATATGTATGTATATATATATATATACATACATACATATACATATATATATATATATGTATATATATACATATATATATATACATACATATATATATATATATATATACATACATATATATATGTGTGTGTGTGTGTGTGTGTGTGTGTGTGTGTGTGTGTATATATGTATGTATATATATATATGTGTGTGTATATATATATATGTATATATATATATATATATATATATATATATATATATATATATATATATATATATAAATTATGATTTTATACTTCTAGGAAACTGAGCTTATTATTATTTTTACTATTTTATCATAATATATTTTTATATTTTCCCTGTTGGCATGTGAGGGAAGAGAATTGGGGGGAAGGTCAATGAGTTTAAATTTCATCCTTAATTTAATATATTATTTTCTATTTTAGCATATGGGAGACACTATGGGGCTTGATTCTAGAGGACTAGAATGGAAGTGGAAATATATAGATATATATGTTCTAATATATATACACTATTATATTAATATATATTATATTATTTTTTATTTCCTCTTTTTTCCTACTACACATGCTAGGGAAGAGTACGTAGACTGGGATGAAGTATGGGGAAGAAGTAAAAGGATTAAAGGAGGTATGGAGATAGGAGAAAGTACAAGGATGGAATAGGAGAAGAAGAGAGAGATATGTATGGGTAAAGGTACTGTATATGTAAGTTAGAGCCTATGAATGGCAGGCTAGGAGTATGAAAAGCAATGGAAAATGTAGAAGGATAGGAAAAATGTGTAAGGGGTATGAGGTGTAGGAGGTGAGATAATAAGGCATAGGTGAAGGTAAAATAAATTTAGGGTAATAAAGGAAAAAATAGGGCTAGGGCATGTAAGGAGAATGGGCATTGTATGTAGGAAGAGAGAGAGAAGGCATTATTAAATTCCATAACCTTTATCTTTTCAAAAAATCCATCGTCTACTTAACCTAGAATTTTTATTCCAAGTAAGTGTTTTAAGATCACTTTGCCCCTACCATAATATATTTTCATGGAATAAATTGATTTGGGGGTTGTTCTCCCCCCACCCTTTTATTAACATCATAGCTAATACCCTATTGAGTATTTATTGGATTGAAAATCATTCTGATCATACCTTATTATGAAAATATGCAAGTGGAAAAATGGTGAAGGGTTTTATATTATTAATGGTTTTTAATTTAAAAAATCAAAACATTAGTGAGAAAGACTTGTGAATATTTACTCTAACCCTAGCCAAGAGAAATATGTTTTATTTTATGACCTATCAATTGATTTCAATGATGTATTGGACCATTCCAGCTATGTTATTTTTCCTTTGCTAGAATGAAGCATGTTGGAATGTTTCTTGGAATAACCATTGTTCACTTAGTTGAGCATGGCATGTTACCAGGGTGTGCATAGATTGGTTTCCCCATATTACAAACCCTACTAAACTCTTAACTCGATGTTTTTGCTAGTTTGATATTTTCATGTGACTTAATTGAGATTTTTGGATATGATGTGTAAATTTGGGTTTTAGGCATGGACCTATCTTGATATTCTAATGTTTAATTTTTATTAATGCTTATTAGGGCCGAATAGTTATATATAGATACATATATAAACATGTATATATATATATATGCATTTATATATGGTTGACTTTTAATGATTTGGCATGAATCATTGATTTAATGTCCTGAAGCACAAATTAATATATTTTACTCCATGTATTTATAAATATGGTCTATGAGTAGTAGGTTATTGTGTTACCCATGTTTTGAACTTGGTGATGCTATTTTTTTTTGTTGTTGATTCAAATTTGAAACCTATTTATATATGTTAAGAGTGTAGTTATTATGGATAGGAAATTTGTCTCAAAAAATATTTCTCGCTCCTCTTTTGTGATAATGGTTTTACATGCCTTATTTCATTTTGAGGTTATTTATGATCCATACCCTTCTCTCTATCTCAGTCAATTGTTGATTATATTATTATAATAATTATTTAATATTTTATCTTGAGATCATGTTTTTAATTTTGTTGAATATTTTTACAAGTCTTTACTAGTGGATTAGTATTATTGTGTATACTTCTTACCTCATTTAAGTACTTATTTACCCAAACCCTCTACCAAACTAATGGTTGGGGTGGTAATGGAAATTGATGGTTGTGCTCATAGAGCTAGTTTTGAGGGGTGTCCCTTTTTCAGTGTTTGTCTTCTTTTTTATTGCACCTAGATTACATATGGTAGCTTGTCTCTCACCTTTGATTGTTGACATCTGATGTTGATGTGATGGATTCTTGTTGATTACCCATTTTATGTTGTAGTTAATATTATTACCCTATGCAGATTTGTAATATTGATTTGTTAGAAAATGAACATTATTGATTATTATGTTGACATTAGAGGCATTCTTGTTGATAATTACTGCATCTTGTATAGCTAACTAATTGTATTTATTATTTGGTGTGCATTTATAGTGGGATATATTTACCATATGAGTAGTAGTGTATTTATATACATTATGTGACATTTGATCCTTATATGTTGTTGTATGTACATGAATAAAGGATATACTTGATGATTTCAAGTAGGTACAAAGTATAAAAATGTTATTATTGGAACAACTGAAAGTATAATCCTTAACCTTGAAAACATGGAAGTATGATGGTGTTTCCTTTTGATATAATGATGGAAATGTTTGTGTTGTTTAATCATTGAATTGACTTCATGAACCTATCACTTATACCCATGCATCTTAAGACTTATAATATGGATTAAATACTTATGAACAAACATATCAAACCATGTATGTAATTACATTGAGTTTTCATTTCAAAATTAATACCACTATGTTGTAAATAATCAAGTGGTAAAATGTATCTATTGTCAAATTTGATAATTATGTTATAACTAGTTCATATTAGAGATGGTTATTTACACTATTACAAGTTGTGTAAAGAAAATTCCCTTCTTTTACTAGATTTTATGATATGGTTGGGAAGACACACCATTAAAACCATTGAATATTTTTATATAGTAGTTGAATTTAATAAATTCAAATATGTTACATCTATGAATAACATCCTGATTGAAGTGGGAACAAGTCATATTAGTTCTTGATTATTTATCTTACTTATAACATATAAGGTCTCCATGAATAATAGGTGATGATCAATTGTATGGCCTAGAAGCAATCTAATAAAGTTAAATTTATTTGAATAATAAAGATGATTCAATAAATGTACAAACATGTTTTTTGTGGAAATAGTTATTATCTCCCATGGCAATTGCAAATATTTTAGGCATTGTATTGTTAATTAGATATTGATGATTGAGGTCCTTATTTGATTTAGCTAATATGCATGTAAACTTTGGGCCAATGAAAGAATTATCAATTCTTAGTTAATATTATTCCACTTAACATAATAATGAATAGTAAGTGGGCTTACCTAATGAATTTATGAAACCTTGTGCCTTATACTTCTTATGTCATTTATTGAATTGGTTGTAATATCATTTAAGTGGCTTGATTCTATTGCTTAAACAATGAAGTAAGCTAGATTAATGAACTTTATATGTGATTCCACCTTATGAATTATGGATTAAATAATTAATAGTGTTATTATGGCTTAGACATATGACATGTTTCCTAAAGGCTAGTAATTTATATGTTTATAATGCAACTCTTGATTCATGTAAGCTGGCTGAATTGTAATTGATAATTATATGAGAATGGATAGTCATTGGTTAAATTAGTTGTGTGTGTGTGTTTAAAAATTAAGTTTATACTTGCTAGTGGATTCCTAGTATACCTTATATGTGTTCATTAAATCAATAAATTGATCCTATAATTGAGATAAAAATTTAATAAGTGATGGAAACCTTAATGATTACATTTGGTTATATGATTAAATAGTCCACCATGATAATGAGTTACATAATCCTTATTTCCTTAATGACCATAGAAGACAATGCGTAAGACTATTTAAATAATAAACTTGCATGGTCATATGCATTATATTTGAATGTCATAAATGCCTATGTTTATTCAATAACATGGTGGATAACTAAAGGATAATTAAGTAATATTTAGGTGTGAGACCCCTTTGGTTAGATCACAGGATGGTTTTCCTATAGAATGATAATTAATCCTGTAGCATGATAAGTAATTGATTTCTAAATGCCAATTGTAGACTTTTTTGATGGAAGGCTCACGTGTGGGATGACATCTATCTTGAGTCTAGTATATTGATTCTCATCTAATTTATATAAGAACAATCCTTATTCTTAGATTTATATCCTATGTGGGTGGCTTTTATCAATTTAAGGAATAAAGGCATAATGTTTTCCTAAAAGCCTTGGGTCATGGCATGGTGACTAATGGGGATAGGAAATTGAGTAGTCCTTAGTTGGATGATTTCCAAAAAAGGTTTTAGATCCTTCAGCTTACATCATGTTGGATGTAATAGTGGATTAGAGATCTTCACTTGCTGATCTCATGATGTGATAAGACTTACCAATCAAGTTAGTGAGATAGACCTTTATGTTCAGTCATTTAGACCTCTATGCTTAATAATTACACTTTCATCTAATCTTATTTTTTCATCTAGAAATTGGCTACCCAAACCTTCTCAGATGAGATTGATTCCATTTTGGTTGATTATAGTCTCTTCTACTTGGGACAATTAGGAAGCTAGTTATGGGTTTCTAGTTCTTCTCATAGAGTTTTTGAGTTATAGTGTACTACATAAATTTTATACAATAGGGAATTTTAATGTCTTGTTGTGTACTCTAGAAATTTTCTTAAAAAAAATTAGGGTTATTTCATCTGGTATCAGAGCTTGTTTTTAAATGTTTTTGTTGAGTTTTGATAATTTGCATTGATATTTAGCATGTGCTTAAAAATATAGTTGAGATTTTGTGTGGTTGTACATACGCTTTTAGGAGATTATGTTTGCATAATGCACTTTAGGTGGCTATAAATACACCTAGTTTAGATATACATATCCTTATGGAGGCCTATTTTTCTAGCATATATGCATATGCCTTATGATGGTTGAATGCCACTTGTATATCTATGTTGTGTTGATAAAATTGAATTGGAACCCTATACTTTAGCATGCATAACAAACCATTGTTAAATATTTATGCCTTGTATAGACTAATTTATATCTTATATGCTTGAAAAGGATATGATGTGACATTTGTAAAGGAACTTAACCTCTTGGATAAGTTGAATAGTGTTTTGCTTATGTAATCCTGAAGTGATAAAAGTTCCTATTTTATGGAAAGTATATGGGTGTGTGAGTGTGCAAAAATTGTTAAATTTCTAAAAATTATCTTGTGATGCTTACCCATAGCTTTGGTTTGGTCAGCCCTTTCCTCATCGGTTGCATTGGGGAAAGCATCACTAGTCAACCATTAACTTATATGGGAAAGTCAATAGAAGACTAGTAATCATCACTTTGCCTTAGAATTAAGTAAATGATGGTCAGTATCTATTGTCGACTTGTATGGGTGAGTCATCAATAGATGCATAGAACATATTGACCTCAGGAAGACCAAAGGTTGAGCTCAAACCTAGATAATTGCATAGGGTGAGGGTATCTAAATTACTTGGGTAAAGCAGTGAAGTCTAAGATTTTTACTTTGTGGGAGCACCTTGAGTTGTATTATGAGCTTGATATTATTTATGTGTCTAAATATATTGAGTTAAATAGAGGAGCATGTGGCTTCATAACTCCAAAATATTAAAAATAAATAAGCCTTTTGGGATGTTTATTTCTTGTTTTGAAATTATGATGTTATTATAATCATATATGTGTTTGCATCAGTGATGGTTGTTAGATCATGAATATGATGGTTTCCATGAGGTTATCATGTTTACCATGGATATGTTATATCCATAGGGATGTTTATCTAATTTTAGTTGATCTATGCATCAATGAGAATGCTTCATCAAAAGCTTGGCTATGTTTTGATACTCATGGGATGTCTAATGTGATATAAATATGCCCTAAATCCATGATGATGTATATTATGAGTTTAGTTGAGCTTGTTGATTTTGGGAAATTATAATTTCCATTATAGTATTTTAGCATTCACTCATACATTGGCTAAATTCCACCCTTTCCCAACAATGTGGTTGCATCAAAACAAGCATTATTATTTAACCTTTGACTTATTGGGTTAAGTCAATTGGAGTAATAGGTGATGTAAGATTGATGTTGGAATCATGAGATAATTCCATAGTGGCCATTCATAGCTTGCACGGGTGAGTTATCCAATGATGCCAAAGTATAATATTTTGGGAGGTCCAAGTGTGCATCTTGATCGTAGAGGGTGTAGTGGGTGGGTTTGACTGACTTTCTTGGGTACGTTAGAGAGTTTTGGGGATTTATTATTATTATTGGTTAGTGTGAGACATATATCCATGAAATATTAACACTCTTGGTAAAAAATTTGTAACTCATAGAGATATATTTTAGGCCTTGTTAGAATAAAACCTTCTTAGAAGGGAGTTGATCATAATTTGAGATCCCTGAGATGAATTATGTATATTATATGATGGACTTTTGGTTTCATTTGGATGACATCTAGACATTGGGTGACTCGATGGGAGTCAAGGACCCTTGTGATTCACCATCATGTGTATTGATTTTTGTGATGTTAAAGTACCTTCGCTTAATTTTTATAACACTTGAGTCATGCATGTGTGATCTCTTTCATTTGATTCTTCCATGTGTGTAAAATTATTATGTGTTGTGTGAAATTTTACATTTCATTGATATCATTAAATCATGTAATTTGGTATATTTTACACCCTATGTGTATGTAATAACCTTGTGTGTTTTCACTTTTTTTCTTGATATCAACATTGTTATGTGAGAATTATATAGACATGTTTATATATTGATTAATAGTTGAATGTGTGAATGATAGTAAAGTACTTATGTAAAGTGATCTCCCACTTTTGAAATCAATCATGTGAACCCCACTTTGAGCTATGTTTTTTAAAAAAAAATTGTAGGATTGTTTTGTGTACATGTCTCAGAATAAATGTAACTTTATGTTGTTAACATATTTTGTATGTGGTTATGTGGTTTTACTCTAATAGTGTGATTTGTTTTCCCTTTGAAACCAACTTTTATTTGATGGAATTTTCCAAGGTATAATGTTCTATCATGTTATGTAATCTTGCATTCATTACTCTAGCATTGAGTATTGGTGCAAGTATGAAGTTGAGGGTAGAGAGGCACTACATCCATAATGATTTTGATTGGGTATGAGTCAGGAAGTAGAGTATTTTGTATGATGAAAATCCATATTTCCCCTTTATACAAGTAGCCACCTAATTATTTTATAGTGTGAAAAATGTGTGTCATAGGTTGGCCATGGAATCTTAGTGCATAATGATCAGTTTATGGATTTAACATTCCTTTATCCACCTCTTAGATTTTGTGATAAAATTAACCATTGTGAAGTTTTATTTTTTTGCCCTTGTGAATCACTAACTGGTCTTTTAGACTTGGATATTTATGCAAATCAGTAAGATGGCTCTTGTTAAAATGCATTCATGTGTTGGCCTATAGGTGAAACCATGCTTTGGTTAATGTATTATTATTATTATACCTATAAGAAATATTCTGGGATGAATATATATTCTTTATTTTATAAGCATTATAGGAATGTATGCTTATTTTATTCTTAGATTGAGTAACACTAAGACCTAATCACATGGTCTTTAAAATCATAGGTACCCACTTGACTCTTGGATAGAGTAATGAATGTTGGATTATGCCTTCAAATGGATATGTTTTGATGATGGGATTGGTACCCCTAGAACATCATGTGATCTTACATGTGTGTGTTATATAACGTGCTATAATCCTTTAGGTTGCATGTGGTGCATGGTATGGCTTCTCCATTATTTAACGTGGATGGTGAGGGATGTTGCACTAACCCTTGAATGGTTGATGATGTAATGGAGTAACCATAATAATATGTATTACTACCATTGTGATATGACATTATGTGATGAATGCTCTCAGGATTATGCATGTAGCATAATATTTTAGTGAAATATTTCCACTCTTGATTCAAATTTTGGGTTAAATCCAGTGGGACTAGATGTTTTTATGATTATTGACCTCATGTTTAGGTTTGTGTGTGTGACACAAGTGACATTGACCCAAGTCAATTTGCATATTCATATTGGTAATATGTTTTAGACATCACTTTCTTTTATGGTTCCTTACCTATATGTTAGTGCTTGGGAGTGTTGTTAGTGCCCATGTTGTTAAGTGTATTAAGGAAAGTACGAGTTGTTATGTTTTGGGACACTGTGTGCTCATGATGCTTTGTGAACACCTTCATAAATGGATGGAATGGTTAATATTAGTAGTGTTATATTGGAATTGATAGTCATTACCTTGTAAATTTTGCTAATTGATGTAGGCATTTTGGGTTTGGTGAACTCATTGTAGCTATCTTTAGTAGATTTTAATTTTTTTGATGGCCTTTTGAAGGCAAGAGAGTGGAAAGGTTCCAACCAAGTTTAGCTATTTGGAGGGAATTTTTATGGTGATAATACTATTCAAGTGCTATTTTTCCCTTTTAGTGTTGTATAGGACATGTGAAGATGGGAAGGAGGCCATTACATAGCCTAATCCATTAGATAATGTAGTTGTCCTACTGATAGCAGATATGAATGCTAGTGAGATTTATCTAATACATTGACACCTCATAATGGGTAGAGAGATTGTGAAGAAATATTGATTGGTTTTGTTATATATTTTTTGATAATTTGTGCTTGATTATTTTTAGTCATTGGGATGACTCTTATTTAAGGAGGAGAGGATGTCATGAACTAACCATGTGGCCCCTTATAGGCACTAGATTATGGCTTAATTTAGCATGTTTTTGATAGAACTTGGACTGATGGATTGATGTTGGTTTTGTTTTTAGATGGTTGTTATACATGTACCTTGGATATCTAATATGAGATGTTATGTCATAGTTGATACTTGCATTAGATTCAGTGTATCTTGATATGCATACTACCTACACTAGATTCATTTTATCCTATTTTATGTGCATACTACTTCAGTTAGTTACATTACTATATGTTATTGATATATCATGTTCTATTGGATGAGTATTTTCATTGATTTCTCTTGCATATATTGGTTATATCATAGGGCATACTTGGGGTCATAATCATCAGTATTGACTCTGGTCCCTTCATAGTTACAAATGATTATACTTGGTTTATCATTTCATGTCTATTGATTTGTTTTTATTTATTATTTTTATATCAACATCATTTAGGTGTTGTTGATGTATTATTTAGGGCATGTAGGCACTAAGATGTGATCTATGCTTAGTAGTGGGTTTGGATATCTTGGGTATACTTACAGGTGTTTAAATAGTCAAGATGCCATTCTAATAGGTATAACATGTACTATGTGATATTGATCCACCATCATTTATATCCTACTATGTTATTACTTATCATCTTTTTTTGGTTTTTCCTCTCTTATGTGCATGTGTTATTTTCTCTCATTTATTCAAGTGTTAAGGGTTATACCTTCATTTTTGGTTGACCTTGTCATAGACACTTATATTCTAAGTTGTTGAGTGGTTGTCTTTTATCTGGATTGGTTCAGGTTAATCTTCACCAATGTGGATCTCTTGAACCTAGAGAACATCCTTAGCATCCTTTATGGGTTATTAACTTTCCTTAAACTTAATGTCAAATTTTAGTTCTCGATAATCATTATTATTTTAATGATTTAAATATTTATTATTATTAATTATATTAATGATTTTTTCTAATTTTATTTATTTAATGACTATTGATTTATAGTTTTTATTTGTTGTATTATTTAATAATTCTTATTGATTAATATGTATTTAATGATTTTATTATTATTTTAAGATGGTTTTTTATTTTTATATTATTTTTATGATTTTTTTGTTCATTTAACCAACTCCATATTTAAACATTTATCTTCATCATATTTTAATGATTTACTTTATATATATATATATATATATATATATATATATAATTATGATTTTATACTTTTGGGAAATTGAGCTTATTATTATTTTTACTATTTTGTCTTAATATGTTTTTATATTTTCCCTATTGGCATGTGAGGGAAGTGAATTGGGGGGAAGGTGAATGAATTTACATTTCATCCTTAATTTTATATATTATTTTCTATTTTGGCATATGGGAGATGCTATGGGGCTTGGTCTTAGAAGACCAGAATGGAAGTGGAAATATAAAAATATATTTTTTTTAATATATATTTTGATACACACACACAAACACACACACACACACACACACACACACACACACACACACACACACACACACACACACACACACACACACACACACACACACACACACACACACACACACACACACAATTATATTAAAATATATTATATTATTTTTAATTTCCACTTTCTGCTTGCTCCACACACTTGGAGTAGAGTGCATGGACTAGGATGAAGTATGGGCAAGAAGTAAAAGGAGTAAGGGAGGTATGGTGATAGGAGAGAGTACAAGGATAGAATGTAGAATAAGAGGAGAGGAATACATAGGGGTAAATGGATGGCGTATGAAGGTTAGATCTTGGGAATGGT